>CDEZ01023831.1:0-38145 GCA_000826365.1 Acanthamoeba royreba
TCCAAGAACGATGGCCACACCAACCGATCCATCCGAATTCTACATACAGGTAGGAGTTACAAGAGGTTGCAACAAGACGGCTTCTTCCTCGTCGTTGAAGAGCTAACTCTCTTGTTTCCACGACGTGGCAGACGACATGAGCTGGGAACTCGTCCAGGATTCCGGGCAGCTCTTCCCGGTCATACGGCGAGGGCATGTCGTCACACCAGTCAGTGATCGAGGGCTCGTCGTAAGTGGCGGATTCGCCGCTGAGTATATCGCTCCCTTCTACTGGCTAGATGCGCGCATGCTAACATGATCAGATATCAGCGTCAGCTCAACCAAACCGCGAGCATGCGTGTCATGCCGATTTGGCTGGACACACACACAAAGGGGAGAGGTTGGTTTAGTCCATATGCTCATAATCGCTGTGGATGTCAGCCATCTCCTCAAACTCACCGTAGGTGGACACCCCACGACCGTAGGTGGTATCATCACCTCCGTCGACGTCTTCCTCATCATCAGCATAGTCGCGGTCAGTGGTATCATCGTAGTAGTCGTCCAGCAACTCTCCCGAAGGGCCGTATCGGTGCAGACTCTCGTCTTCTCTGTGTCTTCTGCGCTGCCTGTCATCGTAGTCATCGCTGTCGTCCATATCCGAGTTGTAAAGATCCTCGTCTGCCATCTTACCCTTTTTCTTGTCCTTGCCGGAGGCCTTTGCCTGCTTACCTCCGCCTGCACGCACCTGAGTTGCCATCCAACCGCGAAAAGCTCAGCTGAGGTATGAGCGTACCAGAACCGAATAGACTGAACCCGTCATCCACTTCATCTTCATCCACCAGCTCGTGCTTGTTGACGATGCCATAGCCGTCTTCTTCTTCATCATCGCCATCGCCCAGGAATCCCTTCTTACGAGTCTGCACCTCACCGCTTTCCATAGCGGCGTTTATCTTCTCGAATCGAGCGCATTGCTTGGCGAGTTTCTCCTGTCGCTTGCGGAAGTCGATGGTTTCGAGAAGGTTCTCGTATGAAGAGATGATTCCTCGAACGTGATTCTTGCAGTTCTCAAAGTAATTGTCGAAGTTGGTTCGGGCCTGCAGAACTGAGGAGTGAGCACAACATCTTTGGGACTGGATTGGAGGACTCTTACGTTGACATTGTGCGCATAGGCGATACCGTTGTACGCATACGACATGCCGGTCGGCACAGTGCCGGTGAGCTCATGCAATACGCGGTCTGGTCCTAGTAGTTATTTCCAAGAGGTGTGAGCTTGCATCCAGCGAATTATAGGTGCCATTGTACCTTGCTCGTTGCAAACCTTGATCAGCTTCTCCACGCTTTCTTGCATCACTTCCCACATGCGGGTAGCGACCTTCATGAAGAACTCGTCGGGAAACTTCTGCAGCTCCTCCTTTTCCTCGCGTCGGCTCTCCTCCCTCTCCTTCTGTGCCTCGCGTTCTCGCTCAGCTTGTAGTTTTTGCTCGACATCGCGCATGAACTTGATTACTTCCTGCTTCTCCTTCTTAATCCGTCGAATAACTTGATAAAATGCAAACGCGAGGCCCAAGAGCAGGCAACGGAGGGAGAGGATGAAGATGGTGCGTGGGCTGATGAAAGAGAAGACGCGATCTGCAAGTCCTATACCCTTCTCGCCCATAGCAAGCCCTCCACCAGCTATGATGTCCCCCACTCCTGCTAAGCCCGCTCGCTTGTCGCCTTCTCGTCCATTTCCATTTATGTATGTGCGGGCCCACAGGGACGAAGTGAGATATCGTCGCATGGACCGCACAGCACGGTAGTATCGCGTGACGAGGCCATGAAACCGTGTCTTGCGGCCCCAATAGAGAAGACACGCGCCGGCGAAGAAGAGTATGCCACAGAATAGGGTAGCTTTCCACCACCATCGTACGAAACGAAGAATCTGCGGATGAATGTGCAGCTGATCAGAACAAAGTGTGCGTTCCTAGAATCAAGAGATAATCACGACACGTACCAGTCGCAGAGTCCGTTTGTAGGATCGACTGCTCTCCAGTTCTTTTCGTTTGCTCTCGTAGTCCTTTCCTTCTTTCTTCAAACGATTATGTACCCTGAGGGGTTCGGAAACGTAAGCAACACAGAGTGCCACACGCAGGAGTTCATCTGCAGGACTTACTTCTGGTAAGAATACTTCTCAAGGAGTTGTGCTCGGGCTTCTAGAAGATTGGTTCTGCAAGAAATAAGAATAATGAGTACAGTGTGATCAGAGACGCATCTCGCTGGATCGTACCTCAGCTGACCTAGAGAGGCACTGAGCATGTTTTCGTTGTTGTCGTCCACGCTCTGTGCGACTCGCTTCAAATCCTGCGTTCAATACATCAAACAATGTTGGTTCGCGTGCAGTGCTTCTCCCACAGGTGTACGACTGCACCTTCTTGACTCGCTTGAGATGCTTCTTCACATTCTTGAGAAGCGGCGCGACGTGCGTCCTCGCTTTCTCTGAATCGCCAAACTCGGTCTCTTCCATCGCCTTGTCTCCTCCATCCAGCTTCCTGTGACGCATCAGCACACATGTGTGAGAATTTCCCAATCATTTACACCAAAATTTCCTCTTTAAGGAAAAAATAAATGTAAAATACAGTTTTGCAAATCATTTTGAAAAATCGCATTTATAAAACCCAATTCATAGTGTCTAAAAATCTTTAATAATAATACTTTAAAAATAATAATAAAATGAAATTTGTTATTTTAAAATTGATTTTTATAATTACTAATTTCTTTAGAAATGAAAAAGATGGGGGACAAACCAGTGCTTGGTGCTCCAGTGGACGAGTAGGCTGAGACCGTGATCGATGGATCGCATGAAGGTCTCCAGCAGGGCCGGGTGGTGGGCGTCGCCCAAGTGGGAATCCTGCTTGGCCTGCACGCCCCCACCGGTCTCCTCATTTTCGGTCCCAAAATCATCATCATCTTCATCGTCATCGTCGTCATCTTCCTGTTCGATCCCCTTCCCTAGCTCCTCATCGTCGTCAGTGTACCACATGTTTGTGTAGAACTGATGTGATCTGCTGTGATGTGTCTCAAAGATGATGAATGGGTCTGTCGTAAATAAAATTTCAAGAATGCGCACGCAAAGGCGAATGCATTATTCAAATTTTTCTGATATCGAGATGCAAACGAACACACGCACGTGCTGTTGTTCGGCAGGTGATCAGAGCTGCCTGGACGAAGCTACTTTATCAGGTTCATCATTGTGTGGACAGGCACAGATTGTGGATAGTGCGTGTTGACCCCACCTCATTCGAGCTGCTGTCGCTGCACCTCAAAGTTACGTTTGAGTTGCAGTGCCTTGTCGTAGAGCCCGATATCCAGGCCATCAACATTCCGAGCAACGCGTGCTTCCAACACATACGGCGAGCCCTACACATGTATGTCACATACAATCGCATGGCCGATCAGCAATCAGAACCATCCACCAGGATTGTACAGCATTCGCCGATCAAAACGGAATCATCAGCAGTGCGCGGTCCATGTATGGGGAGGCAGTACCTCTGGCTTCCGTCGCAGCTCTCCGATCACCTGGAAGAGAGCATGCGTGGCAAGCGGCATGGTCGGCAGCAGTCGCGTGTCCACCGTCAGTCGGTAGGTCCGTCCATGCGGTGATTCCAGCACCACCTTGTTTGACGGAATGTCGTACTCGACCACCCTGCACACCGCCAGAGTCATCAGCACTTCATTCTTCCTTAATTTAAACAATTTCTTCAACATATTTATTTTTTTATGTGTCCGAATTCCATAATTATAACTAATAAATGAATAAGTCGTACTTGCCGAGCACGCGCACGCTCTGATCATGCAGGTCATCGGTGGCAGCGAGGATCTCCTCTATGTGCTTGATTCGTCCAAACTGGAGCGCCGGTTGCGGCCCACCAGCCACCTCCATCTTGTGTAAAGATGATTGTTTCGAAGATTTCTTCACTTTTCCTTCGTTTCTTAATTCATTCTTAACATTCCTTTCCGAGAAGCGGCGGCTTACTACGCTGGGTACGCCCGTCGCACTGCGTATCCGTTATGGATTTTAAAGAATGTTGGTTTTTATGGTTTTCCTATCATGTTCCAGATTCCACAGTCTACAGTTCGGTCAGGCCAGCTCCTCATCTTCTACGCGAAGATATTTCACATCATACTCTGCAAGAAGATCATGCAAGTTGCTGCTCGCCTCATGTAACAGCAGCGAATCCTCACTGATATTCACTATTCGTGAGCAAATATAGAATCCCTTGCGCATGAGTGAGGTGTGAAGCAGGACGTACGTGTAATGGTCGGCAACGTTGAGCTCTTGATATCTGCCATAGATGAGTTTCAGAAAGTCAGAGTACAGCCGGGTGTTTGACGAGATGAGAGTGGCACTCGGGGTCTCACGCGACTGGATCGGCCCTGAAGCCAAAGGCGAGGGCGTGGGGTAGGCGACCGGGCAGAATGCGTAGCGGATGTGGGTATCAGGAAGTAACTGGCCGCAGGGAATGATGTTGTCAGTATGTTCAGGGTGTGTTGTGGAAGAAATATTGTCTTCGGGGCTTGCTGCTTTCTGATGATCTGCGTGATGGCCCTTGCGCTCTTTCGGTCCTTGCATTGCAACCCTTCGTCGTTCGAGGATAGTGTCGATTGCTCGCGCGGAACGAGTCCATGAGAGAGTGCGACCTCGCATGCAAACGAAGTTGAGGAACGAGATCGGAAGGGTACAAGGGATGTCGCCACCTGTCAGTCCGCTGAAACAAGCTTCCTTGGAGAACACTCGATTCACTAATTCCTCCGCATTCGCTGTAGTCTTGTCATCTGTTGGGAGGCTAACGTTGTCAATACATAGACAAATGTAGGTGTATTAGAATGGTACCGTAAAACATGGGAGCATGGGACAGTGAGTAGAAGTGAGCCCTGGGATAGAGCACACTCGAGTGTTGGAACTTTCGCCAGGTTCCTAGAACTTCAGCACCCAGCTGTGCCGGCAATGAAGTAAACCATTAGAGGAAAGAGCAGGAGAATGTGCATGCGATGACAATACCATTGGAAATCGCTGAGGGCAAGTTAAGCTGCTGACCATCGCCGCTGCTGTTCTATTCATTGCACTGTGTGTTGCCGTCTGAGAGAAAGAATGGGTACTTAAGTATCCATAAACATCCAACCGTGCGAGTGAGCCGTACTGGAGACAAAATACGATGAAGAGGAACTGAACGTGAAAGGGCGCTGTTATCCAGAAGAAAGGTAAGATTGCTGCATTCAATCAGCGCACTAAGGCACAACAAGGTGTTGCCTGCATTCAGGAGTGTAAGCGCTATTGTTACGGCCACGGAAGAGTGCATACATGTTTCACGCGTTGTCTGTTGTACGTTGGATATGGTACTACTTGTTGGCGATGAAGGAACGAAAGCTACGTTGACTATAGGCTGGTGGAAGAGATACTCGGTGGCCAGCTCGGTAATGACGGAGGTGACAACACCAGAACTGCATCCGCCTGCAAACATGTGAGTCCTGCATTCATAGAACTCAAGTCTTGATGAACTGACCTCCAGTGGAATGAAGGAACATGAAGGCCTGAACTCGATCACATTTCTCAAGTTCCCTCTGTATTCTCTGAGGAAATATGGGTCCGCGTTAGCGTGGTAGAACATATTATATATTACCAGGCATATAACATATATATATTACCAGGCATCCACTACAGTACCTCTATTGTAGAGTCCGAGACCGCCTTCCCAGAAAAGAAGTATCCCTCTTCCCAATCCAGATTGCAGCTGCCTTGCCCGCTAACCATACTGAAGGATAGCATGTATAAGTCAGATTGAGCTTTTGTAAGCACTCAAGCACATACTTCTCAGGTCGGAACAGTGCTGCTTGTGGTGACATGCGAACTCGGTCCAATGACGCGGGATCAGTGTCCACAAGAATAGATCGAGCAGTGAATCGTCCTATAAGTTAAGATAAGGATCAAGTCTGGACGAAGAAGATGAGCAAGTACTGTACCATCAATGCCCTCGTTGAAGCTCACAGGTAGACCATATATCTGCTCTGTGAACGGCGAGCTACCTTGAAAAGCAGAGATGAGCAATGAGGAGCAATCACACAAGCAACATGCAGGTAGCACCCCTAACCTGATATATGAAGCGTAGACGGATCCAGAGAATGTTCATGCACAAGCCCTTGCCAGTATTCTTTGGCAGTCATAACACCTATTTCATCAGAAAGAAGTTTGTCAGCATCCACATCAACCTTACACAGCATCTTGATGGCACATTCGTAACATCGTACCGCAATTGCCGACGCTCACCTGGATGATCTCACCGCCGGGCGATACAAAGGGTCCTGCCCTTGTGCTGTGGAATCTGTACCACACCAAGTCCAGACCATCACATCATCACCTTCATCATCAGCCTGTTGGTCACCACATTCACCTCATCATGCGGATTCCTTTGCACCTGTGCAATGTCGAAGCCATCAGGCGAGCATCGAGCGCCAAGCGTCGCCAGTTCTGACAGACCATGCCCACCACCTTCCGCAGCTCCCACGCGGACCACGTCGGCCCGCTCGTGCTGCCGCCTCCGCCGCCGAGCAAGTAAATGGCCACCTCCTCCGGCAGGGCGCTCAAGATGTCCATCCGCTCCTCCACGTCCACATCATCACTGACCTCGTCCTGTTCGTCATCTTCAACTGCTGGTGCCCAATGTTTAGTACGACGCATCGGAATCAAAACGGGAATTAATCAAAAGATCTCTGAGTACCTGCATGACCTTCAGGGCAAGTCGTGGGTGGATGGGCAAGGAGGTCCGGCTCTGTGGATGAAGAGGAACGCCAAAAGATCTCGACCTCAGGCCAGCGCGACTGCCGGCTGCGGCGCACCTGCCTCATTCTTTGTTTCGTAAATTATTTCAAAACGTTTTTGTGTTTATGAAATGTATTCAAAATTTTGGAAATCAAAGGAGATTTTTCAACTCTTTTCTCTTTGGAGAAAAAATGGATTTGCATAGTTGAGATATTTGAACTCGTGTTGGGGAAGACGAACCCTCCCAACGTTTATCTCTCCGTGAGACACTCTACACAAAGAGAAACTCAACGTTATTGCCCTGACAAGACGGACACTGGTAGAAAGAGAGGTACTCCATCTCTCCCATTTTAATGTTACACTTTACTTCCGGAGAATGATGAACTGAACTGTAAAATTTCCGGCGGTTCATCTTTCATCTCTCCATCTCTTGCGTTGATGAAACTGATGAATGGACAGAAGTCAGGAACATGGCGAGCACCAGCAGCACGAGTACCAGTAGCACGAATACGGTGACGGTGGAGACGGAGTTGATGAAGGCGGAGCGTGCCAAGGCCTCGTTCCCGGTGCGGGAGCTGTCCTACGTGCTGGGCGGCGGTCGTGAACGCACGGAGGCGAAAGAGCGCGTGGCGGCCATCATCGGCAACGAACCCAAGCTGCGCTACGATGACCGCTACTTCCTGAGCCGCGAGGCCAACTTCGAGCGCGCGATGGAGCAGGTGGCGCACGTACACCAGCTCGTCAAGAAGCACAACGTCACTGACCCGTGGGAACGCTACTGGTTCCGCTTCTTCCTCAACTCCAACAACTGGACGGGGTAGTCTCTCAACCTTTCCCTCTTGCCGGGATTCCTCGTCACATGAGTGTGGAAATTGGCTGGCAGTGATGCAGGAGTTGATGGAATGTTGCTGATCAATGTCTGATGATGTGTGCATTTGGACAGGACGCACTGGGGCATGTTCGTGGAGACGCTCGAGGGACAGGCGACGGAGGAGCAGAAGGCCATGTGGCTGGACGCCTCGAAGGAGTATCGCATCATCGGCTGCTATGCTCAGACCGAGCTCGGTCACGGCAGCAACGTGAGGGGACTCGAGACGACGGCCGTGTACGATAAGCAGAGCCAGGAATTCATCCTCAACAGCCCAACCTTGACTGCCACCAAATGGTGGCCCGGTGGTCTCGGTCTGCTGTCCACTCACGCGGTTGCCCACGCTCGGCTGATCATTGACGACAAGGTTCGGGATTGTGCTGATGACGGAATGTACATTCACACTCGCTGATGCACGCCTGATACAGGACTACGGTGTACACGCCTTCGTGGTTCCTCTCCGTAGGCTGGAGGATCACACGCCTCTCCCTGGCATCACTGTTGGAGACATAGGACCCAAGATGGGATTCAATCAGAACGACAACGGTACGCTCAAGTTTAGTTCTAACTTGACTACCGGCACGCCTTGTTGATCACTTGTTCGCGTTCGTCAGGCTTCCTTCGCTTCGACCACGTCAGGATACCCCGCTTCAACATGCTGGCCAAGTACTCCAGTGTTACGCCCGATGGCCAGTATGTGAAGACGCCCAATATCAACCCTAAGATCGCATACGCGACGATGCTCTATGTCCGAGCGCATATGGTCAGTGACGCCGCTGAGGTGCTCAAGCGGGCCTGCACCATTGCCATCCGCTATTCGGCCGTGAGACGTCAGTTCGGCAAGCAGGGTGCTGAGCAGCAAGTACTGAATTACCAGATGCAGCAGTACAGGTACGGCAAGGCACGTTCGCTACAATAACACATCACAGAGCTGATCCATCCCCTTCGTCTTTTTCTTGCTCCTCGTTCTTTACTTCATCATCAGGTTGTTCACGCTCTTGTCGAAGGCTTACGCGTTCCACTTCGCCGGAGAGCACATGCTATCTCTCTATGAGGACTTGTCGCAGAGCGTGACGAAGAAGGATCTCTCCAAGCTGCCCGAGGCACGAGCCCGTATGCTTCTGTGCTGCACACTGCCTATGAGTACTGACCTATCGCCTAAACAATTTAGGTACACGCCACCAGCGCTGGATTGAAGGCGTTCACGTCCTGGGCCGCTGCTGCTGGCACGGAGGAGGCACGGAAGTGCTGCGGTGGACACGGCTACTCCATGGCCTCGGGTCTGCCCAGTCTGTTTGCCGAATACGTGCCAGCCTGCACGTACGAAGGGGACAACGTACGTGAGCATGCTGATGACTTGCACGGCTCTTCTTCATTGCTTGATGATAACACTCTCTTGCAGGTCATCTTGTACCTCCAAACGGCCCGCTACCTGCTGAAGGCATTGCAGCAGGCGCAGGCGGGAACCAAGCTCAAGGGTGGCGCTAAGTACCTGCAGGAGCTGTCCGAGCAGGGCCAGCCATCGCCCATCAAGTCCGTTGAGGGCTTCCTCTGCCCGCACTTCCAGCTGCACGCCCACAAGCACCATGCTAGGTGCGCATCTGACACCTTGAGCTAGGAAGGTCAGTGGGGCTCAACGTTGATTTGAATGTGATGCGCAGAGCGGTGGTGCTGCAGGCTGCACAGAAGGTGCAGGCTCAGCTGGCGCAGGGCAAGGACTTCGAGGACGCGTGGAATGCTTGCGAGATCGACCTTGTGCGCGCGGTGAAGGCTCACTGCTACCTCACCATCGTTGAGTATTTCAACCAAGCCGTAGAGAAGCTGGAGAACGTGCACATCAGGAAGGTGCTGAAGCGGTACGTACCTGCGACGATCATCGTCATCATCATCCTTCCACGGCATCTACCCAGACTAACACTGCTTCTTCTTCCTCCTTGGCACCAGGTTGAGCGATCTGTTCGCGCTGCAGGGCATTCAGGAGGACATGGGTGAGTACATGGAGGACGGCTACTTCACCGGCCAGCACGTGAGCATGTTGAGGACCGCCATCGAGAACTTGCTCGAAGACATCAGACCGGACGCCGTCCCGCTCGTCGATAGCTTCAACTTCCCCGATTACCTGCTCAACTCCTGCCTGGGCCGCTATGATGGCAATGGTACAGCGTCCTTCTCCTTCTTCAGGAGCACTTGATCTCCTCGGTAGTTCGCGTCCATCTCACACACCACACTCGCCGCAGTGTATGAGCACATGTACGCTTGGGCGCGCAGCAACCCGATGAACGCGTCGCACCTGGCACCCGGATTCAAGAAGCACATCCAGCCGCTCATCCATGCCGGGAAGACCAACGCTCGTCTCTAAGTGAGGCGACGCTCCAAGTGGAAGGGAAGGAGGGGTGAAGTTGTCGCCCGCATGAAGAAGAGATGAGAAGATGAAATGCAGAGTGTCTGTATTGATCATGCGTCGGCGTTCGTTAAGCTTAAGTAGAAAACTCTGGCGGCGCGAACACAGTGTCGTCCGCCAGGAGTGATATATGAACTGAATATGTACACGTTGCTATGTCCACTTGCGGGAGGGATATCATGATCGTTCGGTGGTCTTAGCAGCTGAGCGTTGAGATCTCTTGAATGAAATGCGACTAGAGGAAAGAGAGGCCGTAGTAGGCGGTGAGGAAGAGACCAACGATGAAGGCGACAAGATAGAGCATGTGCTTCTTCGTCGCTGACTGCGTCATGTCGGTAAGTCTGTTCATCGAGCCCTGCATGTGCGTAACAAAACGAATCAATATACCACACATTCGCTGCCAACTCCTCCCGTATGTTCGGCCCATCAAGAGGAGAGTACTACTCACCTTGATGAGCCCGCCCGTGAGGGACATGCCACTCTCCATGTGGTCCAACAGGTCAGTCGACTGGTTGATCTCCTTCCTGATCCCTAACGAGATCTGTAGACACCAACGACAAAGTTAAACTCAGCACCGACCATCTTTTTTATAATATTTATTAAATTATTTATTAAATTACTTTTCACACTAGTTCTCCCATTTTTATATTTGTTTTTTGTTTCAAGTAAATGGGAGTAGAAAAGAAAAAGAAAAAGAAATAAAATAAATGGTTGCCACGTGTAGCGGGAAGTAGAAAAAAATGGGAGGCGACGTACGTCCTTGATGGCAGAAATTTTGGAGCCGATTCGATCGAGGTGGGCGTCGTTGCTTTGTTCGAGCCATTCCTCAGATTGGGCGCTCATGCGGTCCTTCTCGTCGTTCCTCCGTTTGGTCCAATCGTCGTACCCCAACAGACTCGCATTTCCCGAATTATTGAGATTACCACTACTTCCACTACTCATTGGTACCAACAATTAATTATTAATTCCATTCATACAGGAGCTGTCTTGTAAAATAAATTCAATTTATAATAGAAGTGAATTAAATCGAGAAAGGGAAGGGAGGGGAAGGGAAGGGAAAAAGTACCGAGATGCCATGTTTCTCCTTCTTCGATTTCTTTCCTCTTGTTCTTCTTCTTCTTCTTTTTTACGTTCTTCGGTGGAGGACATTCTGCGATTTCCGTTACGGTGTGGTACAGGGAAGCAGAAGCGGTATCCTTCTTTGGTAATACGTCAGAAATTTCGCTCAACACTCCTTAACTCCTGTCAACCAGATTTCTGAAAACAAACATAACAACTTGTGGAAAACGAAACTTGTTTCAAAACGACGGAATTTTTCGGCCAGATTGAGATTTCGCAGAGTAAAGGAATTAGAATCTTGAAAGAAGATGGGCAAGCACGCACAGCTGGTGATGGGACCCGCAGGAAGCGGCAAGGTTCGTGCCTTTCTTCAATCTACTTTTGGTGCATGTGCTGTGGCTCCCTGCCGACTGCACCCTTTCCGATTCAATTTTTAAATAACAATAAAAATCTCGTGCTCATTTGGCGCTACTTGCCATTGATTTGTGGTGCAGTCCACGTACTGCGATGTGATCCGACAGCACTGCGAGAACATCGGCCGAACGGTACACGTTGTAAACCTCGATCCTGCCGCCGAAGTCTTCAAATACCCGGTCTCCGTGGGTAAATATTTATTATTTATTATTTATATATTTTATTATTTATTTATTTATTAAAATCATATTTAAAAATTATGTCGGCAGATATTCGGGAGCTGATCACGGTGGACGAAATCATGGAGGACATGCACTACGGACCCAACGGCGGTCTCGTGTACTGCATGGAGTACCTCATCCAGAACCTGGACTGGCTGCAGGATGAAGTGGACGACTACGACGAGGACTACCTCATCTTCGATTGCCCGGGTACATGGCTGATGATGCGAGCCGAGGGAACGCTGACGTGAGAGCAGAGCTATGCTGACGTGATCTGCATGCGTGTGTGTACCAAACAGGCCAAATCGAACTGTTCACGCACTATCCAGTGATGCGAACGTTTGCTGCCGAGCTGCAGCGATTGGGCTATCAAGTGTGCTCAGTCTATCTGGTATGCGCTGCCACGCACAGTGCAAGCATTCGCAATTCTATTGACATAGGCGCCATGTTTTACTGTGCAGCTGGACTCCAACTTCATGTCAGATTCGGCCAAGTTCATCTCGGGCATGATGATGTGTCTTTCTGTAATGTATCAAATGGAGCTGCCGCACGTCAACGTGCTCACCAAGATGGACGTCTATGCGAGGACCATGGGCAAACAGAAGAAGACCGACTTGGACAAGTATTATTACGCTCGATCTCAAGTGTTTATAGAATTCTCCATATCTTACTGTGCGTCATCTTCACAGATTCATCGATGCAGATGTGCCATTGCTCGTAGAGGAACTGAACCGAGATATGGGAAAGAAGTTCTTCAAGCTCAACACGGCCATCGCTAGTCTGGTACGTCTCTCTTTGTTCCACTTCAAGCTGTCGGCCGTTGCTGCCTTCTTACTTTGACTCTCAACTGTGCAGCTGGAGAACGACCCGATGGTGTCCTTCATCCCGCTTGACATCACGAATGAGGACACCATAGAAGTCCTCCTGGCCCACATCGACAACGCCATCCAGTACGGAGAGGACCTCGAACCCAAGCCGCCCAAGGAACTCGAAGAGGAGGAGTCTGCCGAGTAACTCAACCTCGTGGAAGTTAAGTTACTCCTTTTTCATGGTTGCAATGCAACTAACCTAAACCCAGAAAATACAGATAAATAAAACACTATTTATATTTTCATTTCTTTTTTTCATTTTTCTTTTTTTAATTGACGTAACCATGAGAGAGGCGGACGTGCTGCGCGTGGTGGTCTGCGTGGTGCTGGTGTTGCTGATGGGGGTGAGCTGGTACAACCAGTTCGAGCATGTGGACTACCTCACTAAACGCGACCTGGGTCGGCTGTCCGAACACTTCCATGCCTCTTCTTCAGCATCTTCATCTTCATCTTCATCTTCCCCTTCATCTTCATCATCATCAGCTGTGGAAGGCCTGAAACGTGGCGGTAACGGCAAGAACAAATCCAAGACGAAGCCAGAGTACGCGTACGGCGGTGCAGAGGGCGGCTACCAGAGGGGAGCCTCCCCCTCTCCCAGTCCCTCCGGGTGCGCAACCCTTCGCTTTTCGTTCTTTTCGCTTTCGATCTTTTAATTGATACACAAAAATGTGAATAATATTCTTATTTATTATTTGTTTGACAGATATGATATTTTCTCAAGGATAAATAAGATTTATTTAATTATATTCTTTTTTCAAGACGTTAAATGGGATGTATGCTGTTACGGGTAGGCTGCCGCCAGGAGTGGATCGCTACGGTTACGAGTGGCAATGCGCGCCACGCATAGAGAAACTGCTGGCAACCAACGCGTCGTGGATGCCCGAACATGTGACAAAGACCAAGTTGGGATATACGCTTTCACACCACGGTGATTCTGACCATGTCAGTCAGGTCGCCAAGGATGGCGGATGCTACAGATGCGTGCTGGTGGATCACTACAATCAAATGAAGAAGCAGCACCTGGGGAAGGTCACTTTCTTCGACATTGGTACACCTGAATGCTCAATTATTGATGAACATTCATCTAGTCTGTCCTCCCTGATGACACATTCCTCTCTAGGAGCGAACATCGGCTCGGAGCTAGCAAATGCGGCTAGTCAAGGAGATGACGTTTGGGCTTTCGAACCGTTGCCACCAAACGTTGATCGCCTGTGCGAGACCATCTGGCTTAACAAGTGGCAGAAGAACTTTCGTCTCTTTCCATTCGCTCTTGGCGACCGGGATGAGTCCAAGACTGAGATGTGCTTCACGCCTGGTAACTCTGGTGCCTCTTCGGTAGGCTCTGCATGTGGAGCACCGGATCGTAACAACACATACAAGGTACAGTTTCTTCAACACAATGAACCTTGATCTGATATGCTGTCCACCATCCGATAGGTTCAGGTGATCGCCATCGACAAGTTCCTGAAGGATGAGCGCGTGGCGGACATTCCCGGCCCGTGGGTCGTGCATCTCGACACGCAGGGGACCGAGTGCTCGATCATAGGCCAGGCGAAGGATTTCTTCGCTGACAAGCGAATCAAGTTCCTCAGTATCTTGCTGAGCCCCCACAGGCAGATGCGTCCCTGGAAGTCCTTCCCCGAGGTTGTTGGCTGGTTCATCGATCAGGGCTACCGTGCCACAGCCTGGGGCGAGGAGTACACAAAGGAGACAGCCAACAAGATCAAGGCCGATCACCTCATCTTCTTCCATGACTGAAGGGACATCAGCCAAATATTGTTAATGAGTCTTTAGCAGACTGTTAAAAGCTCATTGTTACCAAAACTGTACGCTTCCGTCAGAACTCCAAGGCACTGTACAGGCTCTCTGTTCATGGCCACATAGGCACACTCTCTTCATTCTTCCTACGTTCGCACTGGGCTGTCCGAGTCACTCTTATCGCCAGATAAAGAGGCGAGGGAAGAGAGGAGGGAGCTTGATGGTTGCGCCGGAGCGGAGCCGTCTGTCGGCGAAGACTGAGCCGGAGATGAAGGCGATGCTGTCTTGGCGGCTGCCAGGAGCTCTCGCTTCCCCGTCCACGGAAAGCCAAGAGCGTCCAGCATCAAGAATCGCTCCTGTGAATGTACATGTTAGCCAACATGGTCACTAGGGCAGTACAGAACTTGACCAAGATACGTACCCGTTTGAGGTTGTTCTTGCGATGGTTCTTTCGTTGAGTACTCACCCATTCATACAACTGCTTCATGTTGCCTGCCAAAGCCACAAGTACGAGTACGTACGGTGAGTACGTACGGTGATGAGCTCCACTTGCAGGGCGGAGAGTACCAGAGTAGGGAACGTAAAGATGGCCGTTGGCCTGCTTGAACTCCTTGAGTTCTTCATAGCGTTGTTCCCACGTCCTCCTGATCCGGGAGCGTACAGAATCCGAAGAGGAGTACCTAAGTGCATAGGCGGGAGCCATCAGCTCAGGTTCACACCGGGAAGCATGGGACGCCATCGTACTCAGAATCACCCTCGGTAGGAGACAAGCGACGATCCTTCCGTACTGGACCTGGTGAATCGTGCTCTTCATCTTCATCCTCATCAATGATCTGAGTAATGTCTCCGCTCACCTCTTCCTTTTCCTCCGTTTCCTCATCCTCTGCTCGGCGTTTCTTGCCTTGCCGATGGGCTGTCTCGCTTTTACTTGTCTGCGACTGCGGTTGAGAATAGGAATGGAAGTGGAATCGGTTCGGTGGCTGTGTTGATGGCCCAGGCTTAGGCTTTAGCTGAGATTGGATCTGGGACCAGGGCTGCGGCAGGGATGTAGATGCTGACGTTTGAGTAGGCTTGGAAGAAGGTTGAGATTGAAGTTGTGGCTGTGACGTGCTCGGCGCGGGTGCCTGACGCGAATGAGGCGAGGCCTGCTTTGGCAGCGGCTGCTGAGGCGGGAACTGCGAATAGGGCGACAGGAGTTGCTGTGGGAGCTGCGCCTGTGAGGCTTGCTGCAACTCCGTTAGTGAGCGGGTTAGACTGTCTCGCTTGGAAGGCGTGTTGGTGGTCGCGGCTGGCGCAGCGGTGCTGCTGGCCTTGAGCCGTTCGATCTGCGCTTTCTCCAAAGCAAGCTCATCCCTGTCCTTTAGTTGTTGTTCTCGTTCCTTCTCCCACTCCGCCCGAATGCGCTCGATCTCCATGCGCGCCTTCTCAGCCTCGGCTAACGACATGACCCACGCTCCCCTGATCTTCTCTATCTCGTCTCGAGCTGCTCTCTGGATTTCCTCTTCAATGATTTGCTCCACTCCTCGAGGCGGGACTGGCTTGTCTTTCTCACGTGCATCATCAATATCTCGTGCCTTGGTCTCCACCTCCCGAAGCTTCATCTCGAGTTCAGTTTTGCGCTTGGCCAGGCTCTGCTTCTCGCGTTCCCTCTCCTTTTCCCATACTTGTTTCTCCGCGACCAGATGCTCTAGTTCCTGGCGGATGATGCCCTTGCTCTTCTCTATCATACCCCAGCCGACGTCAAAACGCTGGCGCTCCTTCTCAATTGCAACTCGCTCTCGTTGAATGACCTCCCGCTCCTTCGCAATGCTTGCGCGCTCCGCCGCGATGGCCTCTCGCTCCGCAGCCATCGCTCGGCGTTCCGATGCCACAACATTCTTGTCCACTTCACCCTCCCGATCTGCCTTATCCAACGTAACGGATTTCCTCTTTTCCTTGCTGGGTGTGTCATGGAGGTCCATCATCTCCTGCTCAGAAAAGACTTCTTCCTCTTCGTCTGAGCTCTCCACCTCCTGTCCAAGACGAATACCCGATCAGGTGTGTCTATCAAAATAATCTCCAACCGACACGGAACGACATTCAGGACATCACATACCTGGGACGAACGGTGCAGGGAAAAGCGACCTGAAAGAAACCAAGAGATGTTCGTTAGTGATTGTACATTCCTTTCTTAGGTTGTAGATAGATAGTTGTATGTAAATGTTTGGGTGAAGGACGAACAACACAAACACTCTGCGTTGGGCATTCTTGTAATTCCTTCGCCATATCCGCATAGGAGATAAACTTGGGTACGAATTCCAGGCGGAGAAAGGTGGTGATATTTTTCCACGCCACTAACCTGGTGTGAGGCGAGGGGCACCCACGGAAGAAGAAAGAGAGCCAGCCTCCAGGCAGCGTACACTGGAGGAGTGAAAGGGGAAGGGGAGAATCACGACTCTAAATTTTGGCAGTCACACAGCCTTCAATAGGAGTTGTTTTGGCCCCTCGAAAAAGGGGCTGATGGTGGGAGGCTCAGGCCCTAACACGGAAGGAGTGGGTCTCCCACAACGGGGAGTGGTGGCGTACCATTGCGCTCCTTCTCCAACAGTGTAGCCTCCTCCTGCTGCCTTACGCGCCGCATGGCTTGGTCCCTGTCCGCACTGAGAGTGCTACTCCCCGTGTGCTGCTGTGGCAAAAGTCGGGCTGAGGTGTGTGTGCCGTTGTTCCTCCCGAGTCGGCGTAAACCTGCGGTAGGATCGCGGAGGTATGGTAGGTTAGTTTTTTACTTCAGAACCCAGGGCTTGCTGGGCCACTACTGGTGGTTTTTTTGTTTTCTGTTTCTGTTTTGGGAAAGTTGGGTGTGTCCTCCATCTCTCAGTTCCCTTCCCTCCTTGGGGGTACTACTACTCCCAACTCAAGCACACACCTTTATTTGTTCCTTTCCTGAGCTGGCCTACCACAGGAAGAAGGACTGGAGGTGAAAGGCATTGCACTCTTCTGTGGGAGAGGAGGACAAGTGCATCTACAAAAAAAATAAAAATAGATTTATTTACAAAACCAAAAAGTTCAGTTACACTGTTGTTTTTTAAAATCACCCATGCTCACTTGGTGGTATCCTATGCGCCTGTGGCACAGACCTCTGATAAAGAAGAACAGCATTAGTACTTCCGGGAGTCCCCGAAGGGAGGGATATATAAAGATGAATTTTGATGGATCAGCGTAAAAAATTCTAATCAAACCATTCTGGATGGTAATTGTCTAACACGTGTAATAGAACATCATTTCCAGTTACCCACGCTCACATTATTACATCAAGAGGGGTCCCAAAAGTACCTTACGGAGAGCCTGCTGGGACCGGGCGGAGAGAGATGAGAATTAGAAATGGCCTACGGAGAATCAGCTTTTAAGGTAAGAAAAGCAGAGAAAAATTAAAGAAATTTTGAGAAATAACACATGTCGACACCGAAAGTTGTTTCGAGTTCCAAAAAAATTTCGGAAATGCCAACGCTCGATTAGATGAAGATCACCACCGGCTAACTCACGACGCGGTCGGTGATTGGCATATAACGCTACGGGTGTGGCACACACGGTGACGACATCCTCTGCTGTTCCAAGTACTGGGAACAGTGTTCGTCGTGGGCCTGCGAACGCGTCAGCCAGCCTGGGACATTCAGTCTAATAGGCTTCTATTCCTAAACTTGGCGACGCAAAAGATGGCTGTCCTTCAACTCCATCGACCTCCTTTTGCTATTTCTTGCTCTTCATCGAGAAGGTTGAGCGTGTCGGCCAGCCACGTGAAGCCTGCATCAAGGCCTTCGCCGGTAAGGCCGCATGTCGCTTGAATCCACCATCTGACGTGGAGAAGAAGAGTAAGTGAGCTGACTGATATACAGAGAAGGTCAAGGCCATCAAGGCGCCCTGTGCAGTCTCGCCGCTCCCTCCTCTGAGGAGTGAGTTTGAAACACGTGAGGGCAGGAAGCACGCACCGTCGACCTTTCAACAGAGGCGAAAACGTTGGCGCAGAGGAAACGCTCGTGACCACTGATCCAGACGGGATCGACGAATAGCCTGCCAACGACGCAGAGTACGACACTGGTTCCGACTCTGCAGATGATGACGATGACGACGATGACGAGGCTGCAGGCGTGATGGAGGGCACGATCAACCCGAGACTCTCCAGCACCTGCCTTGGCGGCATCGCACGCGGATCGTCCTGTTTGTTGGCCAGAATCAGCAGCGGCGCGCCACGCAGCTCTGCCGCCACCAGCAGCGAGCGGAGCGCGTCGCGAGCATCGGCCAACCTCTGTGCGTCGACCAGGTCGGCCGCGTCCACCACGAAGACGGCCGCGCCGGCGCCGTCGTAGCAGATGGGCCAGGTCTGTCGCAGCCGCGTCTGTCCGCCGACGTCCCACACCACGAGCACCGGACCGTCTGCACTACACCGCACCGCCTCGACCTGAAAGCCTATCGTCGGTGCCAGGTGCATGACCTCGGAGACTGTAGAAGTTGAAGATGAAGTCGAAGTAGAACTGTAGTCTGTGGCAGTCGTAGCAGAAGAAGGCCAGAAACGAGCAAGGAGGCCGCCGTCCCCTCCCGTCGTGCTGCTGCCGCCACCACCTCCGCTGCGGCGCTTCCTGTCCTCCTCGACCAACTTGTAGAGGATGGTGGACTTGCCCGCATTGTCCAGACCCACCATCACTATCTTCTTTTCGGTCCGGCCACCCTCCGTCCACCACGACGACAGCCACCCGCCCATCCCTCTTCCCCTTCTTCTGCAAAGCTTGCTCCTTGTTCAAGTTTCAAATCGTTTTGTAATGATTTCGAAATTTCAAAATCGATGTGAATCGTCGAAATTTCAGTATATGTTCTTTCGTTTCGCAGTTCTTTTCAATTTAGACAAAAATTTTAATCAGTTTCTAATTTTTCAACACCAGCAGCGCGATGGAGAAGCACCGGTACGTGGTCATCTACTCAAGCGAACAAGAGCGATTCGTCACACCACACGGGCTCTACCTGGGCGAAAAGGTCCCCGCGGTGGAGACGCCCGAGCGCACCCAGAAGCTTGTCCAGAGATTACGGGAATCTGGTAACATCCAATCTGCGCTGACCCGATCTTTTTCCCTACCGACCCACAAAATGGATGGAACCAAATTCTCACTAAGATCCTCTTTCTCGCCCAACATCTATTGGCTCCGATCCTTTCAACTGATCAAATCGACCCACAGAACGAAGAACTGAAATTTGAATTTTGGTTCATCAAATTTCAATTAAAAACGTCTACCAGTATTTTACATTTTATGTGGATGAAACCGAATCCCGAAAAACTAATCTTTAGTTGGTTTGCCTGTCTTTTACTACTTGCAGGTGAAGTTGTGGTGGTGGAGCCACGAAACTACCCTATCGACCACATTCTGGCAGTCCACGGCAAGGACTACGTGGAGTTCATCAGGACAGTCAACTCCGTTCCCATCGAGGATCCCGAGTTACCGGAAGGGTGCCGTTTCCACATTCTATGCGTGTTTAGTCATCATGTTGCATGATCGTTCTCACTTGGATACAATCACTCTGCATTGTACAGGAAGCCCGCGCCAGTAGCGTATCCATTCACGTTCCCTTATGCTCGTCCCGGTCTGTCGAAGCATCAGTCACGATCGATCATTGCGCAAATGGGACGCTATGTCTTTGACCTCTCCACTCCCATCAACGTGGAAACCTACCCTGTACGCTGGTTACTATCCCCTTCAGTGGTGTGGCGCTGACTCTGCTATGACCAAAAGCTAGAGAGAGGGAGATAGAATAGTCAAAATCGCTATTGCAGATGTTAATCGCTATTCGTGTGGCTCTGAAACTGGATTATTGAGACTCTCGTTCTTGCTCTCCAGGCAGCCTACAAGTCTGTGGAGGTGGCCCTTACCGGCGCTGACATGATCGCTGACAGTAAGTAGCCGCGTACGCCCGGTGACTATGGTATCTTGACATCTGATTGATATTGTGGATAAAACAGAGGAGCACAAGCTTGTGTACGCACTATGCCGTCCTCCAGGCCATCACGCAACGAAGGCGATGGCAGGCGGATTCTGTTTCTTCAACAATGCTGCTATCGCAGCGCACTATCTTCTCCATCACCCCACTGCTCCTGGTACAGGCATCCGGCCACATAGCTGTCACGGGATCAGTCTCATTATTGTTTGCACGTACAGCCAAGAAGGTGGCAATTTTGGACATCGACTTCCACCACGGCAACGGAACGCAGGATATCTTCTACGACACCGACCAAGTGCTCTTTGTTTCTCTCCACCACACGCCACACGGAGCCTACCCCTACTTCACCGGTTTTGAAGACGAGCTCGGGTATGACTATTCTAATTTCCCACCTGTCAGGGATCTTTTTCACTGATATCCTGATATATCAGTGAGGGCAAGGGCGAGGGATTCAACATCAACTATCCTCTGCCTGCGGGAACTGATGAGGATACGTACAGCGCCACCCTCATCAAGGTTCCATACACCAAACATTTTTCGCTTGCGTGTCTAGAGACAACCACCCTGACCTTTCATCTGGCACGTGCAGGCATGCGAAGATATCGTCAAGTATCAACCGGACTACCTGATCGTATCGTTGGGTTTCGATACCTTCTGCGAGGATCTCATCTCCAACTTCAAGCTCACCGAGCCCTACTACGAAACCATGTCGGAACTCATCTCATCGCGGCTCCCCGGCCTCCCGGCCCTCATCGTGGGAGAAGGAGGCTACAAGGTGGACAAGCTGGGCATTCTCGCCCTGCACTTCCTGCGCGGCTGGAAGTCTTAAGCTATGGCCTCAGAATGTTGTTCTCTTAGTACATGTTTGGCATTCTTGTCGACAAATTGAAAATTCGCGTAAACATGATTGAGACGCATGAAAATACATTGAAATTTTCATATATGGCCCGCAAGTTATTTGGTTCGCCCGGTAATTTGGTTTCGTTGCGTTCCTGGCCGCATGCGGATTGGGTCGAGCTTTCTTGCCCGCAAACGCAGTGCACCAAGCAGAGCACTCCCGGGAGTGCTGCGGGGTGACCCGCTACTAACGGCGTGGAGTGGTGAGTATCACAACGAAAAGAAAGTGTATTTTTTCTTGTATGATACAAAGAAGAGGAAGGAGGGAAGAGTTCTTGTACCAGCATCCCTGTGTCTTCTTCTTCTGCACCGGAAGTGTGTGGTGAGTGCCGGGCACTTTACCTTGAAGAGACAAAGTACCCTACCTCGACCCACACACACATGCAGCAGTGCTGGGACCAGACACTTCTCCGGCAGTGGTGGTGGCCACCACGACTACAACAACATGGCCACCATCACCACCTTCCTTCGAAGTATCTTAACCTTAACCATGGCCCACATTCCACTTCCGTGAAACTTGATCCTGTACACCACACAAAGAAGAAGAAGAAGAACAACTGCACACTCCTTCTTCGCCGGCGCTCTGCCTGGCAGCGATGGTGCGCGACACCGCTCACGTCGCACGTCTGGCTCACGCAACTTTTCCTGGTCGTCGTCCTCGTGTTGGTGACGCTGTGCATGCAAGTACCGCAAGTCCGTGCGCAGACCACGCCTTCGTGCCACGTACGGGTCGAGGTCTACGAAGACCAGTTCTGCGGCGCCGACGCACCGCAGACGGCAGCTAGCGGAAAGCCGCACCGGCGCGCCCGGCACGGCAGCGGCAGCGGCGGCTACGAAGAACGCTGGCATCCTGACAAAGAAGAAGACGACGACGATAAATGTGACGAGGATGACGAGAAGAAGGAGAAGCATGACCACCATGATGGTGATTCTCACCATGATCCTCATCATGATGACCACCACCATCATCATCATAAAGGCAGGTCTACGTCGACGCTGATGGGATGCTGCTCGATGGTCGACGGCTGCAACGAGCTGAGCGTGAAGGGCTCCGGCTCCAGCGTCTCGACGTACTATCTGCGCGTCGACTGCGGGCGGCTGACGATCGGGCTGATGGGCAACGAGGAATGCGGCGGCCCGCCGACGATGGTGTGGGGAGGCAGCCGAGTGTCGTGCGGCAGTCTGGCGTCGGTGCGCTCCTTCAAGACGACATTCCTGGACATCCCCGCCAATGCGTCGGTGGTGGCGGGCGGAGGAGACGGCGATGGGCAGTACTATGCGTACACGACGACGTGCCAGGTGTCGATGACCCAGTGCACCAGCGCGGCAGGATCGATCCGACCATCAGACTTGATGCGCGCCGTGGTGGCGATGATGAACAACAGAGTCTGGTCAGAGATGCTCACGACCATGCTGCGCGCGTTACGACTGATGATGGCGTCGTGAACCAGCACAGCGGCCAAAGCCTCTCTCTCACATTCACACATTCACACACTCCGTTTTTCCCCTTCTTGTTCGGCGTCTTCCACGCTGACACTGTCTGTACGTCATCTCTCTCCAGAAGAGTCTCGCTGTAAGTATTCGGATTCAGAAAACAACAAGTTTTGGTTATCTCAACTTTGCTCAGTTCGTGACAATCTTGATCGTCTGTCGCAGGAGGGTAACTGATGTGCGAGCATGCTCACGCTTTTCCTCGTTCATCATCAGGATGGCCCCCGAGTCCTGCAAGAAACCTCAATCGAGCTTGGGCATGTTGCTAAAGAGCATGGCCTCATCGATGAGAATGTCGTTCAGCGCCTCGCGGTACTTTGGACCACTGATCTCTCCACGATCGACCTTCTCGAGCAGTCGCAGCTCTTCATCGACCAGCTTAGTGAGCTCTTCGAGATGACGCCGATGCCACTTGGCCACGTCTTCATCCCCTCCGCTTGCACGTGCAGCGCCCTGACTGCCACGACGAGGCGAGGCCGGCGGTGCATAATCAGCAGAACGCTGCCGGCCGATCATGGCACTTCCAAGCGAGGGCGAGGACGCAGGAGAAGACGTAGAAGAGGAGGAGAAGGCTGAATTGGCACGCAGCTCGCGCACTCTGTCATGAACCCAACCCGACGTCAAGTTAAAGGTCTGCTGGCACAGTGACATGCTCATCAAACTCCGTACCGATCAGCGTAGCGGAGCGTGTTGAGGGTGTGTTCAGCATAGCCGCTATTCGGAGCAATATCTGCGCGAGTTCAGGCAAGACAGAGGTTGAGGATGGCCATCAAGCGTATCAAGAAGAGCCGAGCACGTACTGGCGATCATGATGGTGCGAGAGTGCGGCCCCATGAAAGAGTCCTTGAGCACTTGGGTCAGCGTGGACTGCCGGAAGGGCGCGTGCTTGTGCGAACGATCCTGCAATTAAGGTACATCCACGCCATCAAGTTGATCGTCTGTACACGCACTGACTCCTACATTAGCAGCAATGCACGTACCAGCGCTCGAATGCATTCCTTCAGAGCGAGTAGGCTCTTATTGATCTCGGCTCCTTCGATCCTAAGGCGTAATGGCCGGTCAGCAGAGGACAGCATACAAGATACGAGCGTCGGTGTCTACCTCGTCTGTTTGCTGTTCTCTGTGGTGTCTCCTGCCTTCTCTGATCCGGCCAAATCGATGAAGGAGAACATGCCTCGCGTCTTGCCTTCCTTCTTGAGCGAGATCTGAACCAAGCAAGGTGGTAAAGATGACAGGACATTCAATATCGTAGCTTCAATAGAAGAAAGAAGAGACCTGAAGGATGGCGTGGGAACGAGACGACTCAGCGTGCACGCCTGTAGCTGAGGTACTTCGCGAGGCGCTGCCCTTGCCTGCGGTTGTGATTGTGATAAGTTCATGATGAGTTCTCTTAGACCAAGGAATGAAGAAGCCATGATGATACCGATCATGTCAAGAAGTTCCTCCGCATCACCAACTTTATGCTCCTTCAGCCCGATGATGCACACCTTTAAAAGAAAATGAGTTATCGTCTGCGGTCATCAAAGATCAAGAAGGAAATGCGAGAGTTCACCTGCTGCTTAGCGTTCTGCCTGGCTACGATCTGCTTCTTGTCATTCAGCAGATCGAACAGCTTATTGCCTGCGCCGTGGAGAGAAGGTTACAACGTGAGAAGGTTGAGGTTGACCTCTCACATCAACACTTGAGGAAGAGTGAGCTCACCATAGATTTCGAATAGGGCGACATTCACCTCCAGCGAGCGGGAGGAGTACTCTTCGTTCAGCAGCTTGAAGATGTCCTTGGCCGCCATGGCGTAGAGCCCATCCTCGCCGCGCTTGCCCATCATCGTGTGGGTCTTACCGCTCCCTGATACAAATCCAAGAGGTTGGTATGACCGAAACCGGCACTACTGGATCCTTGCTTAGAGGAACGTACCGGTTTGGCCATAACAAAAGCACGTGACTCGCGCTCCGCTCTTGAAGAATGAAGAGATCAGTGGCCTGACTGCTTCGTCATAAACCTGCGTATGTCAGGCGACATGACAGTGTCAGTCGGAAGGACGAGGAAGGTCAAGTGATGATATGAAGCGTGTATGTGTACTTTGCCATTGTCATCCAAATCACTGAAGTAGTGATCGAACGTGAAGGAGTGAATGTCCGTGTATCTGTACATACGAGGCAGCGTCAACGAAAAGAAAGGTCAGTCAAGCAAGAAGATGGATGAGGCGAGACAAAAGGGAAGAAGCACGGACGTACTTGGACATATCGAGCTTCACCTTGGGCTCGTGCACCTGCGCGTAATGAAAGGTTAAGAGGCAAGCAGCAGCGGCTCAAGCGAGGCACAGGGTGAGCACCTCAAGCGTGGCGGCTTGCTTTCCCGTTAAGATGATATCTCTTTCCTTCTGCTTGAGCTCCTTGTCAAGCAGTGGCCTGATGGATGGTACGGAGAGGTTCAAGTCATGTTCATCAATCAAGTTGAGATATGGACATACCGCTTGCGAACACATACGCTCACTCGCAGATTCTGCGTACGAGAAGGCGATGCTAAGGCAGGAGAAGACGTCACGGAGCCTGAGCCACTAGGCGAAGCAGAAGGGGTCGTCGCTGACGAAAAGGAGCGGCTGCGTGGCTTCGAACCAGCAGCGCTTCGCGGTGGCCGAGCGATCGGCGACGCGGCCGATAGAATATCAAGATCAGTGATGTCATCGGCCGACCCGAACTCAGGAACCTCGTCGCCCTGTGTGATGACCACGACGTCCTCATCCTCCACAACATCCTCCTCTGCCTGCTCCGTGTTGTTGCCCGGCGAACCTTCGTCCCTGCATATGCGCGCATTCATCAACACATGTCAATCAGTCAGCAGAATCCAACTGCAATCTAGTACCACCACAACACCACGTTGGTGGCGGTGCGCACTCCCAATCGAGCGAGTCTTCATCAAGACTGTTCGTGGCCATCTGCGGCAACAGTGAACTCTCGAAGGACTGCGCCTTCCGCGGTGACTGCTGCTGATGGAACGGCGAGCCAGCCGCGAACGAAGTAGTCGGTGACGGCGCGGTGTGCTGAAGAGCCTTTCCTGCTGCTGCCTGTTGTTGTTGTTGTCGTTGTTGTGGTTGTGGGACCGGTACACGTCCTGTTGATGATGACGATGATGCTGATGATGCTGATGATGATGGAATGCGTCCGTTGACACGGAGCAGAAGAGAGTGAAGTCGGCGTCGCTGGTGGAAGTCCTCCAGGCCGAGAACGGAGTGGAAGTGATGGAGAGCCAGCTGGGCAAAGGCCTCCGGTGAGTGACCATAGCCGGCCGTCAAGAGACGCTGCTCCAGCTGCGCCTGGATGGAGAGCAGACCCGCCTCACCTAGCCACGTGCGCACCTGGGGGTGCAGCACTGCCCCCTCTCCGAGAGACCTCGACGTCGTCCTTCCCACCTCTTCCATCTCGTCTGTTGGCAGATGAAATTGAGATACATACCTTAAATTTCACCCTTTGAAATACAAAGAAAATAAAAAGAAAACAAGAAGATAATCTACAAACTACAAAATTGTAAGAGGAAAAATAATCCTTCTTGAAAATAACAGGGATGGAGAAAAATCACATAGGTTTTCTCTTTTAGTTTTTTGATTTTAAGATTTATTCTATTAGAAAAGAATATTGAAATTTGGAAGAATGAAGCTACTTTGCTGATGAATGAATAGGTAACTTAAGCAGAACCACGAGAGCCCTTCCTTTTACCCTTGATAGTAGCAGTGGGTGTGGCCTTCTCACTCACTTCCTTTTCCTCACCCTGTTCAGGCTCCTTGTTCTTCTCTGTTGCCTCGCCCCGATTCTCCTGATTTGTTTGTTGGTCATCCTTTGATGCAGTGGCCTTCTCGCTCTGGCCCTTCTCGTCTTCTTGGAGAGTATCCTTACCGTACTTCTGCTTGAGTTCCTCCAGCATTTTGTGTGGAACAGCATAGGATGCCTTCTTGTGGCGTAGTGTTCCCTCCTCGATCATCTTCTCGAATGCCTGGAGATTCAGATTGATCATTAGTGATGAACAAACAACAAGAATCTGGAGCTGCCCCAGCAACATACCTGATGGAGGTGGTTGCGAACCAGCCTGTCGTTGGCTGGCATATCAAAGTGATCGTGAATGTACCTGAAGATGGCGACACCAGTGGCCTTGCCGTTCTTACCGACAGCAACGAGCGCCTCAGCTGATGGGTAGGATAAGTCAGAGTTAACACTCAGTAGGCGAGAGGGTGCGCACCGATCATATCCTCGTACTTGGGATGGCGATGGCTCCTTCTCTCTTGCCTGCGGACCTCTTCGTCCCTCTCACGATCTCTGTGCTCCATGGTGTACCGTCTTGCCACCCTCTCACCGATGCTGTCGCCCTGATATTCTTCTTCCTCCACGGTGAAGATTAGGCCTTGTTCATCTTCTTCATCCTGATAGTGCTCTTCTTCTTCTTCCTCGTCTCTCCTCCGCCTCTTCCTAAGTTGGCCGCCAGCTGGCCTGTGCGCCACGTCGCGCCGTCTAATTGGCAGGCGTCGATCAGTGAGGAAGAGTTCGTCCTCATCAAGCTCCTCCGGGGCACTCATCAGACCTTGATCATACCCATAGTCTTCCTCGTACCCTCCCTCGTCGTAACTCTCGTCGTGACCCTCATCAGAATAGCCCTCGTATTCATCTTGACTACGGCGCATTTTCCTACCGCGTGGCTCATCTTCGAAATATACCCTACGTTCTCGCTCGCTTTCGTCTCTTCCCTCATACTCGGGGCGTCCGCGTCTGCGTCCGCGAAGAACCAGCCTCTCCACCTCGCGTGCGGGTCTGATGTGCTCTCTTCTGCGCGGACCCTGATCGTACAGCGAAAGAGAGACACTTAGTGCTCACACCAAGACCTCAATTCACAGACATAGGATCGGCATTACCCTTTCCTGCTTGCGCAACATGTAAAGGTCAAAGCTGTCGAGTGGATGACCCTCATACTCCCCCAGCGGTTCGTTCTCCTCTCCACGTCCTAAAAGATACCATTACAGTGAGGTCAGTTACCCACTCACCATATCATCACAAATTGAAGGCAGTTGATGTACGTCTCTTGGTGCCGGCTGCAGGCCGCATCAGGGAAGTGCGGTACCGCGTGGACGAAGACGGTGGTGGCGGTGAAGCGTAGCGCTCCCTCTTCGTGGGCTTGCCACGGCGGTAGCTACCTTCCTCTTCGTGGCGACCCCGGTCATAACTGCGCAAGTCATACCGGTGCTCTCCCTCGTCGATCCTTGACCTCGCGCTCAAGGTTCTTCCTCTTGCCGTCGCCATCGTGATGGTGGTGATCAAGCCTGTCCCTTATGAAGTGGTCGTGAGAACGGTAGGAAAGCGCTGTTAACCAATGGAGGGAGTGTGGTCTATAAATGTACGTTAAGTCCAATGGTGCGGTCACTGTGGGCTGGAAGGTCGGCACCGCTTGGTCTCCTTTTCGGCGGAATTTTCTTGCTCGGGTCGCCGGTTCGAATCCCTCGCCATAGGAGTTAAAAAAACCGTTACCCAAACATGTTGATGTAGTAAGCGATGGCATGTACACGAACATGATAGAGTTGATGTTGTACCTGTTTGCACAATAAGGTGGTCACGAGGTCACCGTCCTCTTGCAGCATCGTTCGGTGGTAGCAAGCAAGTTTCATAGATAAACCTTACACGGGCCTGTCCTGAAGCTGATGTTGGCCTCCAGTGTAGTGCATGCGTAGCTGTACAACTGTGTATTAGCTTTACGATAATGTACATATGGGCTATCGAGCAACTGGCGGTGCTGCTGCAGCGTAGCAGAAGTGGTTTGGCGCGATGAACGCGTGCTGCCGGAGGACAGATGCGGATGAAGTTCGACAGAGGGCCAAACACCGCTCGAATTGAGAGAGCATCTCCAACTTGGGCCTATCTTGAGGTTCGGAAACAAAGCCTAGTGCAAAAGTATGAATACTGGCATAATCACAATCGCACGCTGAGAAGAATGAAGGTACGCACCTCCACCGGAATTGAGCCAATCTGCCACACGCTGCTCTTGGCTTGGATTCATGCAGCAAGATACGCAAAATTCATACTCGAGACAGCAAGAAGTCCTGCGCACGCAGTGGTAAGAGAAAGATCATTGTGAAAGGTAAGGGAGCTCCCTATAGCATACTTGAGGTCGCATTGCTGGCAAGAATAGCGCGAGATATTCGTGCGATTGGACTCCCAGCAGCAACCAAACCCTTGTCCCGAGTACATTTGATCCCATCGGCAGGTGTACCCTATCAAAGGGAGCAGAAAGAGATGAGGCCATGACTTCTGGGCAAGGAAAGAAAGGGGGACGTACCTCGTTCATCTGTAATGTAAGTGCGCCCTTGTTTAGAGTTTTCACAGGTTGTGTGCCACGTTCGTCCAACAATATCTGCCCCCTCACTCGTTGCGTCTGCACTAGAACTCTCACCTCGCATGTTAGGTTCCCCATCGTTTCCTCTATCTATCATCATAGAAGGTGTAACCAGTGTGAGTGCGTAATAGTGTCGCTCAAAGAAGTACAGCTGATGTGTACCTACAGCCTTATTTTCATTGGAACTTGACTGGAGAGACGATCATGTGAGCAAAAGGAATCTTTGTCGAAGTACTGGGGAAGAGACAACGCACAAGTCGGTCATCATGGCTCAACTTTCGTTTAAAGAAGCTCCACCACCAGTTACGCCGCTCCACCGTTGTTTTGCTATAGTAATTCCTGCAACATGAAACAGTTGTAAGTATGATCTATGATAAGGAAGGATGATCTTCTCTGAAACAATCAAGTCTACCTGGAAGTGAGAATGATGGAGTAGACGATGATCATGACCACCAGGCTTACGGTCACCGCTGAAGAACCCGAGTGATCAGTCACAACACTACATTCACTTCTCTTCACACAAAAGAGATCTCTGCAGT
Source organism: Acanthamoeba royreba (assembly GCA_000826365.1). Classification (NCBI taxonomy): domain Eukaryota; phylum Discosea; order Longamoebia; family Acanthamoebidae; genus Acanthamoeba; species Acanthamoeba royreba. Next base: position 29,620 of record CDEZ01023831.1, read on the forward strand.
ACCGATCAGCCCAAGCAAGAGACTGCGTACACGCCGTCGTCGCGCCTTTCGCCGTTTGGCCAGCACCTGCTACAAAAAACTCTACAAGTCAGCAAAAAATATTTCTGATCCATTTATTTTTCAATTTAAATAATTCCAAAATATAAGAATTATTTTATTATTTTTATTCATATTTATAAATATGAATAAAATATGAACCTTTTCTTCTGCGTAAAAGGCCTCGTAGTGAGGTATTTGATCATAGGCGGCTAGTTGTAGCGGACCTGCTGTCGATTAGAAAAAAAAAATAGATAAGGAGAAAAAAAGTAAGCCATTCGTACTGAGGCCGTAGTAGCGTGGCTGCAGATCAATTTGGATGTAGTCCGAACGAGTCGTCCCATCTGTAGACGGCAGAGGGACTGACGAGGGCACTAGTGCCACCCCAGAGGGTGGCCCGTAGTCGTACGAGGACGAGGCTGTCTTATAAAATGCCTCGCCATCCATCCAGGGAAGCAATCTGAGGTCAAAGAAGGTTGCTTCCAATTCCAAATAATTTCAACAGCGCAAATTTAACATTCTTTAGATTCTCTACATTCCAACAGATCTTTTTTTTCCGATTTCCTTTTTCCTTTTTTCCCCATTTGGGCAGATATTAGGACAAATATGTAAAGTATTCTTACCGAGTAGTGCGTCAAATCGGCGTTTCAACTTGTAGATCCATCAGTGGGCACGATTAACCGAACCCTGGCCGAAAACGACTTCCCAAGGAGCGCCCATAAATAGACGACTTGGTCCTCTCGATTGTTGTACCATCTTAGCCATCTTGATATTCAACTACACGACCTTTGTGCACACCACAGACATCGATTCCTTCATCCACAACAACATGTCCTTCCCTGTACAGAAATCCGACGAGGAGTGGCGCGCTCAGCTGACGCCTGAACAGGTGCGGCCCTCTACTTTTTATTTTTATTTTATTATTTAAAAATTGATTTCTTTTGCCTTCTGCAGTTTCGAGTGCTGCGGCAGAAGGGGACGGAGCGCGCCGGCACCGGTGAGTACAACAAGCATTCCGAGAAGGGCACCTATGCATGTGCTGGCTGCGGTACTGCGCTGTTCAGGTGAGAGGTTCACAACTAGTTGTGCGTAGGTGTTAGTGACTGACATGTATGAACGATGCTCTGCAGCTCGGACACTAAGTTCAACTCGGGTTGCGGCTGGCCTGCCTTCTTTGATGCTCTGCCTGGTGCAGTTTTGAGGAATGAAGATCGCTCGCACGGCATGGTGCGCGTTGAGATTGTATGTGCTAAATGCGGTGGTCACTTGGGTTCGTTCACTCTGCCTCAGATTGGTGTTATGGGTTGCTGACATCGCCACGATCTGTACAGGTCACGTGTTCAAGGGAGAGGGATACCGCACGCCTACAGACGAGCGTCACTGCGTCAATTCCGTGAGCCTTCGCTTTGACCCCGAAGACAAGGCCAAACACTGAGCATGCACCACTTCATGATCACAGAGAACCTAGGACATCGCCAGACAAACAACAGAGACCAGCCAACTCTGTCCCCATTCTCATATACATAGTTGACTCAACAATATCATTAACACGTTGAACAATCTCCTTCGGTATCTGCACTTATGCAGTCCAGCTTATGTCCTTTCCCTTCCTTCTTCTTTTCTTTTTTCTTTTTTGAGTTTCTTTTGATTTTCACAAAGAAAAAAGAAGAAAACAGTTCCTGTCGCTCAATTCATTTGCTTGTTCCACTTTCCATGATGGCCTGGACACTCTCGGCGGTAGTGACGGTGTTCTTGTGTGCAGTGGTCGCGGTCTACGCCGTACCGCTATCAGTCTCAGCTGACCAAGTCAACAAGATTTCCCACTTGCCAGGGCTTGTACTTGCGCCTCTATCCCATCACTTGTTTGTCACTTTCACACATCATATTTTTCTTATTTATTATTTTTTGGATTTAAAATCCATAAAAGGCAAAGTGGGAAAAGGACGAAACGTAACTGACAATCCGTAATTACTTGTGTAAAAATGTTCATCAGAATGAGCCGATCAACTTCAGCCAGTACGCTGGCTATGTGACCGTGGATGCAGTGAAGAACCGCAAGCTGTTCTACTGGTTCGTCGAGTCACAGCGCAATCCTGCTGAGGATCCTCTGTTGATATGGCTCAATGGAGGTAACGGCTTCTGTTGGTTGGATGAACGTAAGTAACGCTTGATTGATCGCCTGACAACTTACGTGCAGGTCCGGGTGCGTCATCGTTGATGGGTCTCTTCACGGAGAATGGTCCTTTCCGTCCCAACGCTGATGGCAAGACGCTTTCGCTCAACCCGTACTCGTGGAACAACTTCACCAACATGATCTTTCTCGAAGGTATGTTAGTAACAGTGCTTTCGCTTCGTCGTCGCGTCTAACGTCTCTCTTTCGTTGGTTAGCTCCTGCTGGTGTGGGCTTTTCATTCTCTGATAACCCGGCAGACTACTACACAAATGATTCTAGAACAGGTATCTATATACATTCATACACTGATACTTGGCGTCCGGTGCTCCGCTTACGCAAACACAACAGCTTCGGATAACTACAAGTTTCTCGAGGGTTGGTTCCAGCTGTTTCCACAGTTCAAGAGGAATGATTTCTATGTAACCGGCGAGTCCTACGGGTACACAAGAAACCATTTTTAGCGTCATGGACTCTTCGTTGATGTATGTGCCATGTATCCCACAGAGGGCATTACGTTCCCGAGCTGGCCAATCTGGTGCTTGAGGGCAACAAGCTAAAGCGACCTGAGGACAGAATCAACATCAAGGGGATTGCTGTCGGTAATCCAGGAGTGGAGTCAGGTTGAGTTCCTTGCTCAAGTTAAGGAATGCCACTGCTAACCTTTTGCATGGGTGACAATAACAGATTGGTACTTCAACGTGGACGAATACGCCTTCCTCACGTTCATGTACTCTTTCATTTGACCGAGGCCTATGGCCGCTCAGTATCTCACCGTGCAGTTCACAGGTACACACACGCTCTGCTCCCTCAAAAGGCCTATGTGGAATGCTTTACTACCTGTGGATGGGTAACTACTTTCGCTTGCCTCTTGTTGCGATCACTTGCTCACTTATGTTTTCGCTTGCTCCTCTCTTTTGAAAGAGTGACTTCCTGACCAACTGCACCAACACTCCGTTCATCCAACCCTCGGATGCATGCCGCCTTGCAGCGAAGAAGGCGCAGAGTTATCTTCCCACCAACATTGATGTACATACAGCCAGTCCGTTGGTCGCGAGCGATAATCAACTAACTTCACTATGATTCTTCAGTTTTACAATGTACTTGCGCCTACTTGTCCGCAGGATCAGAGGCGGGTAGATTGGGGGCAGTACATTCAGCGCTGGAACAGGTTTCTCCATTCTTCATCAACAATTGTGTGTAGAGGCTCGGCGTGATCTCCTCCTTACAACGTCAGCGTACCATCAACAGGCGCTCCTTAGTCGGGTCATTCTTTGCCTCCGTGCCTTTTGATCCATGCCTGGAGGACTACATGGTGCCCTACCTCAATCAGCCGGCGGTCCAGGCGGTGCTTGGCGTTCGTCCAACAAAGTGGGCGATGGTTCGCACAACACTCTTCATGCGGCAATAGTCAGCACACTGATCAGAGAGAGATAACTATCTCACCTATCTCGATAGATCGGCAACATTCACTACTCGCGTTCGGCGGAGATGCTCTTCACCAATGATCTCTACAAGAAGTTCGCCACGCAGACCAACTGGAAGGTGCTTGTGTTCAGCGGCGATGCTGACTCTGCCGTGCCCTTCATCGGCACGCAGAGATGGATTTCCTGCCTCAAGAGGCCCATCAAGCGCGATTGGAGGTAAGCCTACCTTCATGTTCTGTACAAAGTGAAGAACATGAGTGACGTGACTCATCAATCTGTTCAACTGCGGCAGCAATTGGATGTACAACGATCAGACCGCCGGCAGCGTGATTGAGTACGAAGGCATCACCTTCCTCACCATCAAAGGAGGTACGTACTATGACTTGGGCATTACCTAGCTGAGTTCTTTCGTACCTAACACCTCACGATTGAAACAATGTCACCATGAAGCGGGACACATGGTACCGTGGTACGCGCCGCCTCAGGCTTACGGTACGATCGTAGCATCATTGCTTGATACTTGTTCCCTCTTCCTCTTGCTTATCTTCCTCCTCATCGGCAGCCTTCTTCGAGCGTTGGATCCACAACAAGCCCTTCTAAATCAAGATGATGAGTACCATTGCTGGTCTGAAGTTGGGTGAACTCTCGTCAGGCTGCTCCTGTTTATTCGATCTCTCGATTCATGTGCTCTCTGTTCGATAAGAGCTTTCCGTGTGTCGTTCATCAGCAGTGCAGCACGCCTTCGTTTCATTTCGGGGAGCGCAGCTGGCTAGTGCTTTGTCCGCGCGCTGCCCATCGCCGCTCGCCGTGCAGAAAGTAGGCTTGTCCGGTATCTGGCCTTACACAAGGCCAACGCTTGCTGTTTCTCTTTCGCAGTCAGTCGCGATTCGTTTGCTTGCTCATGGTTGTGCCACATTACGCCTCAGAAACTCCAGAGTAGGAAGGCGCCTTACGCTTCTTCCTTAGGTCGGCGAACTTAAGCTGCAGTGCCCTGTTCGACCGCTTGAAGTCCATTTCGATATCGACCCATTCAGCTAGTATTCACAGTAACTGTGAGCAAGTTGATTGATTGATTGTGAAAAGGAGAAGCGTACGGCTATCGAACTTGAGGTTCTTCTCCATCGCCACATCCCACAGTCGATCTATCTCCTCTTTCGTCCATGGCCTCTGTCTGCTGATGGTCACCATACGCTGAAAGCCCAAGTTAGGAAGCAACATATCACCACAACCACACTAGCGTACCTCTCGGTCTCTGCGCTTCTCGGCGGTGTCGTACACTCTGATGACATTCTCCATTTGCTCGAACCGACGCTTACAGCCCCTGTAGTAGATCATGATGAAAGAAGATTCAAGGTTGCACAGACTTGAAGTAACGTACTTTGGAGTGCGATTACCTCCGACCTGGCGCGCAACCCGGACCCAGGATACGAATCCCTTGTGCGAGTGCTTCTTGGTGGCCTCCAGGAGGGCTTCATCCTCCTCAGGAGTCCAGACTCTTTTCTTGGCGCCCATCCGCTCTTCTTCTTCCTCCTCCTCCTCTTCCTGTGCATCATCTTCAACAGGATCTGGGGTAGGCAACTTTCTTTTCTTTCTGCCCCTGGTTTCTCCTTTCGTATGAGAGTGTTGGCGCCTCTTCTGACCTGAGCCTGGAGGCACGAAATCATCGTCACTGAGGCTTTGACCTGCATCATCGTACTCAGAATCGTCTTCCTCATGTTCCTCTTCCTCGTCCTCTTCCTCGTACTCCTCTACTTCTTCCTCTTCATTTTCTTTCACTTCAGGCATTCTGTCCTTTACTTGGGTTTCCTCTCTTGGTTGGCACTTGCTCTCCTCTGCAGCAAGTGCAGAGCGACCCTCATCCTCACCCTCAGCCATCAGGATGCTGCTATCTTCAGTCTCGATGACCTGCCAGCATGCACACGAAGCCGTACACGATGAAGTGCATCAGTTGTCACAGCTGACCGACTTTGACGTCCTCTGCAGCTGTAGTACGGCGTACCACTTCCTTGAGGTTGGACGCCAACACCCACTCCGGCTCGGCGTCAAGGCCTACCCACTCCACCAGCACATACTCCTGGCCGCACTTGGGCTCCACTTTCCGTGCCAGCACCTGTGGTGGGAAGTGGGTCAGCATCTCTACCCCGCGAGAACATTAAATCAATCCAATCCCCATGATGGGATCATTCTTGCATGGCTCTACGCGATTAAAAAATAAATATCATTCACATCGAGTAGAAGAGCTTTTTTCGAGATGGGTCATCTTGGGCCAAGCCCCATTAATCAAAAATGGGAGAGAAGAAAAGGGTCTTTTTACCTTGACCTCATACTCGGCGCATGGTGCCACAACTGGAGTGCCCTCCTCCGCAGGGGCAGGCGATGTGCGTGACATCTTCGGATCGGTCACCCCTGGCCTTTTGGTGCCGAAGTGGTCGAAGGGGTGCAAGTTGCCTCCCGCCAAGAAATTTCTGAGACTTGAAAAAAACTAAAATTTCAAATCAATTTGCTAAAATTTGTTCCTTCTCCAAATCATTTCGGAAATTTCCTATTTCTTTCGGAAACTAATTGTCAACAGAAATTAATACCCAGAGAGAAAGATGCAGGTAGGGAAGGGTGTAGAGCTGCTCGGGGTGGACTGGGGCGCACCGGCCGTGGTAGGCTGTATGGCGGCCATGGCGTTGACTGTGGTCGCCGAGCCCTTGTTTGGGCGGTTCGACCTGACGTGTTTGGCCAAGACCACCGCTTCCAACTGCTTCCTCTGGGTCGCACTCACCTCGCTCGCTCCGGCAAATTCCGGTACGGCTGAGTTCGCAAACTGGTCGGCGTGGTCGCCCTACGGACGCGCCGTTTTCTGTGCGCTGGTGCTCGGGTGGCTGGGCGACGTGTTCCTGCTGGTCAAAAACCGCACGGCCTTCCTCGCAGGCCTGGTGGCGTTCCTGATCGGTCATCTGGCCTACATTGCAGCATTCGCGTACTACGGCACTGACAATGGTCGGAGCTTCGATTGGACGTGGAGCGCCGGAGTCGCGGCGGTGCTGGTACCGCTCGCGTCGGCCGTCTTCGCGTACCTCAGGCCGTACCTGAAGAACGACATGCGTGGACCCGTGGTGGCTTACATGGCGGTCATCACCTTGATGTGCGTTCCCCTAAAATCAGTCAACGTGATCGAGCTGATCTGATCGGGAATGAACTTCAACAGGGTCATGTCAGCTGGAGGACTCTATGGCGGACGTGGAACCAACACGAAGCAGTTCAACATCTTCGTCGCCAGCTTCATGTTCTGGCTGAGGTAAGCGTCTGATCGAGTCTATTCCATTCATTGGGTTGCGTTGAAACTGACCTCATCACAGCGACTTGGCAGTTGCCAGGGACACCTTCGTGAAGAAGGGAATCGAGAATCCAGTGTTTGGGCTACCCTTGTACTATGGCGCTCAGTTGATCATCGCCTCCAACATGTTGTAATGTGACTTGCTACATTCATCAGTACCGTAACGAGGAAGTTTACATTCAATACGAAACGGTCTTGAGAGTGGATGAATAGCAGGTCATTGGCCAGGAATGCGCGCTTCGATCATGCTGATTTGCTGGCCCTGAATCTGAGTCAACTCCAGGCCTGCCGAGCGCAGCAGCTGACGGTACTCCTCTCCCGTACGCTCTTTGGCTCCGAGCGCGACCATCATGTCTGCAATTGATGATGAACCAAGGGATAGGATCAGCCGTCCATCACACAAGCAAGAGACCTTGCTAAAGTGAGGATGTGGGTTGCATACGGAGGTCCAGGCCCTTCGCAAATACACCACCATTTCCAGGTGAGATCAGGTTTTCGAGCAGCAGAAGCTTGGAGTGCGGAGCCATAACGTTACGAGTGGCCGAGAGGATCTTACGCGCCTGCGAAAGAAACATGGATGTGTCAATTGATGCAAGAGGTGAGGTAGAGGAACTGTGCTACCTCATCATCAGCCCAATCGTGAATGACGTGTTTGAAAATGTAGAGATCAGCTCCGGCAGGGATAGCAGGCTTGTCATCAAAGAAGCTGCCAGTGTGAATCTCCACACTTGGGACAGAGTATAGCTTAGCCAACGAAGGACTTAAGAGAAGGAAGGCTGCTTACCGATCCTTCAGTTCGTCGGGAACCACTACCTTCGCGACAGCAGAAGGAATCTCGAAGAGATGTCCCTTCTTGATGTTCTGATGGTGCTTGAGGATCGCAAACAGGAGCCTGATTGACATGTGTTCATTCAGAAAACGAGTGCTCATGCAAGGCTTTGAATGGAGTTACTTACGTTCCGACACCACCACCGACGTCAACGACGGAGGATGCCGTGGAAAAGTCATAGCTGGTGGCAATGTCCAGAGCTTGTCGCTGGGAGTTGCTGCTCATCGCTTTGTCAAAGATCTGATAGTACCGACAATTGCACACATCACATCAAGGCGGTCAAGTGTTAGAATGTCGCCTTCAGCCAGATGAAGCACAGGTTGATCAAGTAGTACGTTGTTCATGTCCGGGTGCTGCTGGAGGTAATCCCAGATGCTCTCCGTGCCAAGAGTGACCTTTGTGGCAGAAGTCCCCTTCTTGAGCGACTCTTCGAAGCCTCCCCACAGCCTAAGTAGATCAAACATGAGCCTCACCAACGACCATCAACAACAAGGCCACTTGAGCGTACTGGTAGACTGGGTCGCTGCTGCGCCAGAGGATCAAGTTGCGCAGCGACCGGGGAGAGTCCTCGCGAAGGAACTCAGTGGTCTCGTTCAGCTCAAACGTATTCGTCTTGTGGTACTCTACGTTCTGCATGTGCACCCCATATCACCACACACACATACAGGTCAGCCATGAGAGACATTCCACCTACAGTCTCACACGCAAGTGACACACACACACACACACACACACACAC
>CDEZ01023833.1:3990-17439 GCA_000826365.1 Acanthamoeba royreba
GTTTTTTGTTATTAAACAACTTTAAGTAAATTTATTTTATTTTCTAAAGAATTTATTTTGTGCAAAATGCCTCAAATTTAAATTATTCAAGAATTGTTTGAACTCAAGCTTATATCAATCATTGTGGACAAACAGGAGAGGCGTGCGTGACTGCGGGCTGGCTCACGCGGGAGAAGGAGTGGTGGAAGGTACGTGATGGAGACAGGCAGGAGTGTGGTAGCCTGCGCTGTATCTGGCAGTCTCACATAGACCTGATCTGATGATGGATGAATGTACATTCCTTCTTGGTACAGCGTGGATGCAGCAAGGCCAGACACCTGCCGGCATGCGCGTTGTTCACGAAGGACCAGACGACGCGATTGATTGCTGCCTGTGAGAAGGTCGATGATACAGCGAGTTGCTACAATCTTGGTAGATACCACCTGTTCACGTTCCTTGTTGATGATGGGACCTCACTTGCACTCTTCCTCTTGCTCAGGTGTCTTGTCCGTATCGGGAATGATGGAGGGCGAGAAGAATCCGTCACGAGCGGCGGATTACTTCAAACGTGCATGTTCCAAAGGGCACGGCCCATCCTGCTACAATCTAGCGCAACTCTATCGCAAGCACATGATAGGTACACGAATGCACAAGAGTTTCATACTTGATCATCAATGCGAGATGCTGAATGACTGAGTGTGGACTGTGTGCAGGCACAGGACGGGAAAATGCCAGAGAGGCGGCCACCTATTTCTCACAGGCCTGTGAAGCTGGCCACCTTGATGGCTGCTTCAACTTGGGGTATCTCTTTCAGTATGGCATTGGTTGTCCCCGCGATGAGGCTCTGGCTCTCAAAGTACGCAGCTTTGGCGAGTGACTTCATTCCATGTTGATCGCGTATGTCTTTGACGTTTATAGGTATACCAACGTGCGTGCGAGAACACAGACAAGCCAATCCTTGATGCGTGCTTCAACTTGGGCGTGATGACAAAGCAAGGTACTACGTCAGCTTACAGAGAACGTAGTTCTTCCGTAATGATCCCGACTGTGCACTCCACACAGCGAGTTACTTCAAGAGAGCGTGCGACGCTGGTATGCACGAGGCGTGCCTCCACGCGACTGCGCTATCGACACCCACCGGCGAGCCGCATACACAACAAACCAGCGCGCCGCCTCAGAGTTCACAAAGCAGTTAAGGGGCTATCCGACGACGACTATTCCGCCTCCCCTGATGACAATGATGATGACGACCATGGTGCTGTTGTGGCTGTCAGATCAGTCAATACGTGGATATATCCTGATCCTCGTCCTTGAAGTTCTTCTCCAATTGCAGTGTTCATGTCAACAGTTCATCACTAGTCAGGACCTGGCTGTGGAAAATTGGTGATTTGAACAAGCATCAAATAGGAATATCCATCCCCTCACCCACTATCTTCTCCGCGCCTAAAGGATTCATCCCTTGAGTCGCTGGCCGATCACAGGTTGAATGCCTGCTCCTTTGGATGGGGATGAGGACAGATTGAATGACTGCACGAGCCCCGAACGAGGCGATTGAAGGGACGCCGGCGCAGGAGAGGATAGAGGCGATGACCTTGGCGACGAGGGAGAGAAAGACGCAGTGGAGGAAGTCGCCGGTACGTATACCGATGCTGTACGAGGAGAGTTAGTGGGTGCAGTCGAAGCCTGCCATGACGACGTGCGTGGTGAAGCAGGCGGCGGATCGGACGGAGCCGAGGCGGTCGCCGTCGCACCAGCGGTCAGCGTTTGGGTTGATACTGGGGGCACAGCAGCGGGTGACGTTTTGGTTGATCGCGATGGCAGTGGAGGAGGAGCGCGTCTCGGTGGTGGTCCCGATGGTGTCACACAAACGGACGCGGCGTCGCTTTTTTCGTTTTTTGCTTCTTCTGTCTTGTCGCTTTTTTCGCTCTTTTGTGTCTCGCCAGTTGGCTGTTCTCCATTTATTGCGGTGCTCACGGAAGACGAAGAGGAAGAAGAGACCTGGCTCGCACTTGTCGATGTATCGGTGGGGTCAGCCGACGCCGACGGGGAGGGAGTGACATCGGGCTCGCCTTCCTTGTGTTCGGCCAACGACGGCTGTGGTTCAGAGAGCCCCATGTTGGCCATCATTTCCAATACCACGGCCTTACGGAACTCGTCTCGCGCCACCCGCGCCAGCCTCAGCCGCTCGTCCTGCGCCTGTTTCCTCAGCGCCGGGTCCACCCGCGCTCGCTTACTGCTGGGTGATGCCTCGTTCTCCATCCAGTAATGTTTTTTGTTCCGTGTGCTGCGCAAGTATTGTCCTTCCCAAGGTCGACACCTGTAGTGTTGGTACCAAGTAGGGTTGGGTACTACTTGTCGTACTCACCCGCGGATACCCAAAGTTCGCCACAACGCAACCGTTTGGATAGGTGAGATTGACTGCCTCAAATACTTGGAGATTTCATCATTTCTAAAAATATTTCGCAAATGATTTTCGTTTGGTGAAATAATTTAGATCTCCCTTTTTGCTTCCTCATTGGCGGCGTCATAATTGAAGAAGAGAGGAAGAAGGCGGAAGGTGTGGCCCGACATGGTGTCTCTGCACAGACCGAGCGTACTGGGCGCCAGCCTGCTTCTCTGTCAGCTTATTCTTTTGGTACTGTTTTTCTTGCCCTCCTCGTCACTGCTCTTCCTTCTCCGCGCTCAGTTGGCCCACTCGCGCTCGTACAGGTCCTAGCGGTGGTAAACTTCATCCTTGCTCCGTTCTGGGGTATCATCCTGGGTGCGTGTACCATCGTGTTGATCCTTTGCGGCATCGTCGGAGTGTTCACGCGTCACCGTCTGCTCCTTCTCGCTGTACGCTTCCCTTACCTCCCACATGGTCCGGAGCTAGCCGGCTAACTCGTCCCCGCAGTTCGGCATATTTGCGGTCATCCTGTTCGGGTTCTCGGTCTTGAGCTTCATCCTGTGCCTCGTGGATGACTGCAGGGTCCTTGCCACTGTCTCGGCCGGCATCTACATAGGCTTTTATGTACTTACGTCCTGCCCGCCCGCTCGTTCCTTCGTTTCATTCTTTGGTGAGGAACAGATATGATGGTGATGAAGCGCAAGTGGATTACCTGTAATACTTCGCTTCGCTCACTCACTGCGTTTCTTTGTGTGTTCGTGGTCGAGCAGGCAGTGACCCTCGCTCTGACTCTCTTCGTGTTCAGGGAGAGCAGCGGTGCTGGGGAGTATTCCCAAGTATAACGCTTCCGATTACGATCTACGCTCGTGACCAGCGAAAGATCCGACCTCGATAAACGCACAACAAGAAGGCCATCAATATATCGTACACTCTTGAGTTCAAAAAGGATAGGAGACAGCACTGCCACCTCGTCTGCCCATACTCTTGCATGCTTGTTCTCTTGATGCTTCCTTTCCTTCTTCGATGAACTCGTTTTGCTAAAGAGACTGTTGAGACAATTGCCAGGCAAAGAACATACGTAAACCGTGTCCGACGATGGCGAAGGAGGAGGAAGAACGTAGGCAAGGTAGCGAAGGTGAAAGGTGCGTCTGATTGAGGTGTTGGCTTTGCAATAAATATCTGTACAACCGAGGCTCACTCGCCCCTGCGGACGAGAGTGAAAAGTTGAGAAGGTAGGGTCAAGCCTCGCGAGAGGATGCTCTTCATTCTCTTGCTGTCCAGTGAGGCTCCGGAGCAGCGCCATCATCACTTGTCTATCCTGATAGACTGCGTCACGACTTGAATGCACAGTGGGCAAGTGTCATGATCGGACAGCCATCTGTTGAGCAGCTACTGTTAGCATCGATGAAAACTTCAAGCCAAAGGCCTAAGGCAGCGCACCTGTCGATGCATGGTTGATGGAAATGGTGCTTGCAAGGAAGAGTTCGGAACTTGTCGCCGACCTCGTAATCCAGCAAACATATGCTGCACCTGCAGAGGATTTCCAGGGCACAATAAGCATTTGTAGGAGGCTTTAAGCTAGGCAATTGGCAAGAGCGTACTGAGCGTTGTCGAGGGACATGCAGCCGACATGATAGTTCTGTGTTGGGAATGTCTGAAGCATCTTCGCAGTCACCCCTTGGTTCTTAGTATAGCTTCCTCGTGGGTGGAACGTCTGCGAGGAAAAGATTGCTTGTGAGTGCACGCAAGCATCACCACCCTGGCGCAGGCGGATGTGCATACCCGATACGCAGAATTCATGGAAGGGTTATTGAGAAGCGCAGGGTTGGCGGCGGCAGCAGCGAGCAAGGCCCTTCTTCGATTGATCCGCGATATGCAAACGCACGTGCAGCAACACACGATGAAGGTCATAACAAAACTTCCTATCATCAAGGGCAGAAGAGCTGCACACACAAAGCCACAATCAATCTCATGCGTTCCAATGGAGGCCACCATCATGAGTGAATGAGTCGTGCGTCATGTGTGTGTATGTGTTCTTTGTGTGTGCCTGTGCATCGCAATGTCGCCCAAAGAGTTAGAGGCTGTGCGTACACCAGTTGTTGTCGCGATTAACGGGGATCAGCGAGCAGTCGCCCGATGCCGTGCAGTACTGGGCCGCCGAGCAGCACGAAGTCACTCCCTGCCACGACCTACACACGCATTCATTCAACCCACACACACAATCGTCAGCTACCAACACATTTTCGTCGCCTAGTTCCTCTTTTTCTTTTTTCATTTTAATTATTTGATTATTTTATTTATATTATTTTAATCATATTTAATATTGGATTTAGAGTTGGTAGTGCATCAACCTGAATTATTCTTATTCTTATTTAGGAAAAGGAAAATATAAAAAGTGAGGTGCATGGTGGTCGTGCCTGGAGCGGCAGCAGACGCCACCGGCGGGACAGCAGAGGGAGCCGCAGCAAGTGGTGGCCGAGGGGCAACAAAAGGGAGAATCGCTCCAGTAGCAGCAGCTCTCCCCCACCGAACAGTTACAGAATGCTGTCGCCCCGTCATCCGTCCACCGACCACCAACACCACTTGATGATGACGAGGATGAGGATGAGGATGAGGCATCCTCTCCTCTTCGTTGTGTAGCCGTGCCCGTAGATGGGGATGATGGTGGTGTAGAGGAAGTACTAGACAAAGATGAAGAAGGAGATGAGAACGTGTAGAAGCGGGAAAAGATGTACGTGTAGAACGAAGAAGATGAAGAAGAGGAAGAGGAAGAAGAGGAAGAGGAAGGAGATGTGTAAAAGAAGGAAGAAGAGGAGGAAGATGAGGAAGCGCCTTGTGCAGGCGGGAGGAAGGCTGAGAAGCAGCAGCAGACCAGGAAGAGGAAGAAGAGGCAGAACTGATGGTGCAATGTCATTTTTTTATATGATTACTTATTTTTTTCAATTTACAAAAGATATTAAATTCAAATATGATTTTTCGAATTAAAAAAGGGTACTTGCTTTTTTTATCCCAAACTTATGTCTCAAAAAAAACAAAAAAGGGACGCGCTCCCTCTCTCTGCTTGCTGCCTTCGTGGGGAGGGAGGTGTGTGTCTGAAGAAGAAGAAGAAGAAGAAGAAGGCAGAGAGGTCTGGGAAGAGGGAGGTAACGTGCACCACAGGGAACTGTGGTGAACGAGGAACGAAGGATAGGCAAAAGGTGAAGGTTAGGTTCCGGGAATCATACATACGAGGCAGAAGGAAAACAGCTACAGTAATCGCAAGTGCTACGTAACAGTGGAATTTGAAATATGGAATACGAATAAGCATAGGACATATTCTAAAGTTCTTTTTCCAATCAAAAGCCCGAATGCCAGTTTTTGGCAGGGAGTAGCGCAAGAGGATTTAACACAGCTGCCGCAGGTACTCTCCGGTAAGGCCTAGCAACCTCGGCAAGAACACGGCGATGTGTCTTGCAAGCGTACTTGCAATCTCTGGGAGAAGCGAGTGAAAGACGTCTTGTCATTCATGTCCGGCAGCCCGCAGAATGTGGCATTCTCCAGTTCATGAGCTGGGAATGGCATGTTAATGGGATCAGCAGAAATCATATGACAGTGTTTGTTGTTAGCTTAGACATAGACACTTTTCAGAGCCCCCACCCTCGCGAAGCACTTTGCTTGAGGAGAGCTAAGATCCGATCCTCATCACTGAGTTCTTCCTCGTGCATCGGAGTTATAACTTCTTCAGGTCCCTGCTGCTCTGCTGTAACGGCTTGCTGGGGTTTCTTCTTCGTTGCGTCCTTGTCTTTTTGGGTCTGCTTTGGCTCTTGTGTGCCCTGTTCCTTGCCCTTGGCTGTGAGGAGGATACGATACATATCTTAGAACTACATCATTACTGTTGTGCAGAGGAATGAATCGCTACCATTCTTGATGGGATCGTTCTTCCCCATATGGGGCTTGAGCATCACCTTGAGCTTGGCCAGTGCTTCTTGGTACTGTTGCGTGTACTTGTCCAACTCGGTTTCAAAGTTGATGTGTACTTGATGTATCTACATTCGATACATACATTAGATAGCACAGATGAGCACTACCCTACAATCAAGCTGAACAGAACAGCAATGTACCTTGGAGGAGTGCTCTGCTTTCTTGAGCATAGCGCGGAAGTGGTGAGCTTCCGACTTGAGCAGTAGGGTGTAGGTCTTGCCCTGTCGCCCTGCTCGCGCCGTACGTCCCACTCTGGAATGCCAAAATGGAAGCGAAGACACAGACATCAGTTATCATCAAAGAACAGGCAACCTGACGCCAAGCAAGCCTGTAGCTTCCTTGGTGTTTCAGTACACGTACCTGTGCACATAAGTCTTGATGAAGGGCGGCACATCGTAGTTGACCACATTTTCCACTTCCTCGATGTCTAAGCCTCGTGACATGGCATCAGAGGCAATCACACTGATAGCGCAGTGCCAGTCAGTTTGATGAGGTCCTGTCTTCAATCAACGTGTATGGTAGAGTACAGTTTAATGTCGCCCTTAGTAAACTTTTCAATGATCTGGGTACGCTTCCGCTGCGGAAGAGTCGAGGAGTACTCAGCTACATCCGTTTTTCCCATCAGCGTAAGAAGAAGGTAGAGACTGTTCATTTAGGAGACAAGTTCTGCAATCAGATGATCTTCACGCACCCTAGGTCATCCGTAACGTACCGATGCGTGGCTTCAACAGACGAAGTAAAGCAAAGCGTGCGCTTGAAGTCGAATGTCTCCAAGAGGTAGAGCAGCACGAGCGGCTTGTAGGCCAAGTTACAGATCACCATGTATTCCTGATGAATGAAGTTTAACACAAACGTCTAAACGTGATCCTAACAAGATAGGTTGGCACCTGCAACTTCTCCGGCATCTTGTAGAGCCCAGTCGATGTGGCCGAGAAGAAGTGAGGGTTATTAAGGCGGAGCGCGGCGATCTTCTTAGGGTTATTCGTGAGCGTGGCTGAGAACAATAACTTGTGAAGCTGAAGAACGCAGAAATGGTAAGTCAGCGGAACTGTCCTCGGATCGTAGTGAGCAGTGCTACGCACCGGTTCAGGTTCCTGAGGAATGATCGAGTGGAAGGCAGTCGAGGACAAGTGGACCGATCGCACGCTGGTGAGGTGGCGCGTGGTTCGTGCGTCGATCCGCAAATGGTTCTCCTTGTCAGAATCGTCGACGTAATCATACACTCGTCCTATGGGGCGAGTCTGAGAGATGAATGCCATATGGTATTACTAGGATGGCGCGTTACCTTGAGTGCTGTTGTGAGTGGCTTGCAAGACGTTGCTCAGCCAATCCTGGAATGATTGGTCCAGCAGGCGGTCTGCTTCATCGATTACCAAGAAGCGCAAGTGCTGCAGGGTGAATCCGCGCGTTTGCATCAACAAGTCCATCAATCGGCCTAATACAGAGTTTAGATGGAATTCGTGATGCTGAAGTCACCGTCACTGCCAATAGAGCGTACCTGGCGTGCAGATGAGAATGTCCACCAGCTCCTTGAGAAGGGGCTCTTCTCGTTGCGATCGGGCCGAACGGGGAGAGAAAGCTGTAGAAGAACTGTCCTCCGTCTCATCGTGCACATCAACAGTTGATTCAGTAACATTTCCGTCCTCTCCGGATTTCTGAACCAGCTTGTCCTGATCCTTGCGGAACGAGCTCTGGCCCACAACGATCTCCACCTAAAGGTGGGTCGCGAAGTGAGTGCATGCCTCATCGAGAAACTGGACATACAGATAAAGATCATCCATACCTTTAGGTCTGTATTCTCGCATAAGAGATCAAACACAGACTTGACCTGCAGTGCCAGATCTCTGTTGGGAAGAATCACCAAGGCGCGGAGCCGGACCACGACCCGATTAAGAAGGGTCTGCACAACCAGCACCACAAATGTGAGAATTGAGTGACAGAGAGCAAACAGAAGATGGTCGGAGGACACATACATTTACAATAGGTACAGCGTAGGCGAGCGTCTTGCCCGATCCTGTGGGCGCACACACGCAAATGTCCCCGCCGATGGACACTCCGTCTTCCTCTCGCACCGCCACACCTCGCCTATTCCCACAACGCAAATAGCGGACTGAGCAAAGCGACAGCTAAGACATCGCCAAGCAAAGTAGTTTGTACCCGCCACAGGCCACGCTTCGGAGGATAACGGGGATGACCTGTGCTTGGATAGGGAAGAACTGCGTGATGCCAAACTGTTCCTCTAGATTCCTGTAATGATGTATGATGGATAAGTTAGCATTAAACAATTCACGGAATGAATGTACATTCATCAAAGTCTGATGAATGATCGTAAAAGCAAGCAGCACGCACTTGACAACGATCGGAGCGAGACCCTTGACCTGCGCCACCTCGATCGTGTTGGTGACGACCTGTCCCTCCTTGGACTTACCGCTGCGCGACAGATCAAGCTTCTTCTCGTTTTGCCGCAGTTCGTGCACCTTCTCCTCCGCCGTAACTTCATTGTTTCCATCTTTCGTCTTCTTCTTCGTCTTCTTCGTCTTCTGTTCCTCTTCTTCGTTCTTTGCCGCTTCCTCCGCTCCCGTTGTCTTCTCTTCCGTCGTCTTCGCTTTCGTCTTCTTTTTCTTTTTCTTCGTTTTCTTCTGCTCCTTCTCTTCCTCCTCTTCCTCCTCCTTCTCTTCCTCCATTCCATCAGCATTCACTTGTTCTCCACTCTTCTTCTTCTTCTTCTTCTTGTCCTTCTTCTTCTCCTTCTTCTCTTTCTTTTTCTTCGGCGTTTCTTTCTTGACCTTGTTGTCCTCTTCTTCTTCCTCTTGGTCGTCATCTTCTACGTCCATAGACATGTTCTCCTCCTCCTTCTTCTTGTTCTTGTTGTGACCTCCTCCTCCGGAAGATGAAGATGACGATAAAGAAGATGAAGATGAACCTCCGGAACGTTGAACCAGAGACAATGGTGACGATGCTGCCGTAGGCATGACCGTGGTGACGGCATCGTTCTTCATCTTCTTCGTCGTGCCCTTCTTGCCATCGCCGGCATCGACTTCAAAATTAATCGAGATTTTGCCCTTTCGTGTAAATCCTGCGGTGGTCGATGCTGCCGAGGCAAGGGACGGTCCGGTCATCCTTGGAAGTGAAGAGGAAGTCGTGGTCGTGTTGGGAACATCACCTACGTCGGCAGGACCGGATGATGTGACGGAGGATGAGTCCTCCGGAGGAAGGGTTCTTGGTTTCTTCTTCTTTGCAGGGGAGGAGGAGGAGGAATCCCCAAGTGAAGGAGTGTCGAGTGATGCACGAGAGGCCCGGCCACGCTTCTTGCCCGCCTGCACCGTCTCCATAGGTATTAAAATATGTATGTGGGTACTCAGTACAAGTTGTTCGCTACACAAGGATTTTTCCTTTTGTTTATTTTTCTCTCTATTTTCTCTCTATTTTCTTCAGGGTTTCTTGATATTAATTCTTTGATATTCTGATGGTCATAACTTGAATGCCACATTGCAAAAGGAGAACAAAGAATTATAACTCTTTGCATCTCAGTCTGGTCACCTGTTCACCATATACAGCAAGGGCGATCAAGTTGTAATGTTAAATTGAAACTGAAGTAACAAGAAGCCTCATGGTGTAGTTGGCAGCATACAGGATTCTGGTTCCTGGGACCCCAGTTCAAATCTGGGTGGGGCTGTAGCTTTTGTTTTGGTGGTCTTGTCCTGGTTTCGTTCTGATAGTACTTCACTGCACAAGCCCATCCCATAACTTTGAACAACTTGTGCCCCCACGTTGATAAGTAATCAAAGTGTTTTCTTGTAGAGGTAGCGGGTGCTCTCATGCTTGCTGTCGCAGCATCAAAGGCCACAGGGTACTAACCATGCAGGAAGGGACTCCCGGTTCGACTCCGGGCGGCTCCAATTGGGGCCGTGGTGTAACGGTAACACGCCTTTGTGCCCTGTGGTCGCCCACGCCAGCTCCAAATCACTCCAACTGATTTCTCGTCCGATCCCTCAACATCTACTTGCCGAGGGAACGGGCGGGCATTCGGGGCTGCGTGGATTCAGCTTCACACAAAGCTCAATCACCCTTTTGCTTTGCTCAACCAGATATGTGTGCATGCCAGCCGCTACTTCGCTGGCTCCCAAGTGTGGGCAGAGCGCGTCAGGCCCACACTTTATGGCGGTCAAACCATATCAACCTGCAGGCAATTCACAGTGTCGAATCTTGTGGTCTGCCTTTGTAGAGAGAAATGGATGTGCAAGCTGTGCACGCCATAGAGGTGATGGTTTCACCAGGTGACTCATGGTGGTGTTCCCATAAAAGAAGAGATATGTGGCCTTTTCAGATAACGGTATTATTTAGTTAGGCATCCCATAATCGCAGCGAATTGCGTGGAAAGGTAGGACATGAGGTGCAAAGAGAACATGATAGACAGAGGTGCTCTCATGCTTGCCGTGGAGGCTACGGCCGTCAGTATAAACTATGCAAAAAGATCGCCCTCGTGCGACCCACAAGGGTCTATGAGGAGATCATTTCGATATTAACCGACGGTCACCACACGCACACGAATCACTCCATCTGATGACTGGTGAGGATCCCCTTCAACTTCTCATTGAGGGGACCTACTGGCTGTGGCGCGTGTGGTCAACCTCACACAAAGCTCTATCACCTCTTTTTATTTCCAAAACTGTTGTTAGGTTTGATGAACACCCTACACACTCCTACCTTCTCTTGTAGATGCAGGGCTTCAGAATGAGGTTGACCTTGGGCGAGACCGGGCGGTCGCTCTTCTTGAACTCGAGCAGGATGAACATCTTGTTGTGATCGTCCTGTTCGAAGAAGAGAAGTTAGATGGGACATTTTACAAGTTGAGATCATATCATCCACCAACATTACCTGAGACACGAGGTCGAACCCAAGCGCATAGAGGGAGAGAACAAACTTCTCCACATCTTCGAAGCGTGACTTGACTTCGGCTATCTTGAGCGTTCCCCTATTCACGCATCAAACACTCGTTAGGAGGGTAGCCCTGCGATCACAGAAGAATGCGAAGGAGCGTACTTGGCCTTCAAGATCCGATGTGCCTCGTGAATGAAGTCGACGAGGTTGGTGCCCATGAGCGATAGACAGAAGATGACGATGTCGACACTCTGTGGAGTCAGCGGAACCTTGGCGATGTCACACGCCGTAACCCACTTGTTCGGCGAGACCAAATCGAACGAGTGCACCTTCTGCTGCACACTCTGAGCGATCTTGGCGTCACCGCAGCCCATGTCGGCCACTACCAGACTCTTAGGCAATTTCTATTGAATGAAGCCATCAACAGGTCATCAGCTTCAGACAGAGAAGAAGACAGCGAGAGCAGCACTAGGACTACCTTCAGTTGAGTAATGAAGATGTCTACTGGGTTCTCCGGCCACAGCTCAACCTGGCGTGCGAATCCTTTGTGGTACTGAGAGTCACGATGGCAACACGATCAGCGCTACGAAAACGATCAACATGCGGGACAGGTGCGCACCTCTTCGAACATTGCTGGATCTTTCTTCACCAACCGATAAGCTTCATTACCCGTAGTTGTGTAGAGCTGCTCGTTGATCCATCTAAATCGGGACCCTGCGAGCCGAGACTGCATCTTCTTCTGAAGTTTGGAGAGAGCCGGTCCCTTTGTCTTCTGCATAGAGAAGCGTTAGCCTTGAGTGTACTAGGGAGACAGAATGATCAAGTGATACCGGAGTGGTCTCGGTGACCTCCTGTGCCAGGTCGGATGAGGTAGCTTGAGAACTGCGCTTCGGCGATGTCCCCTTCGCGTCATTCTGCGATTGATCGACATCATCAGCCTTCCTCTTGGTGCCCTTTGATTCGCCATTCAGTAATCGCTTCTCCCTCTCCTCAGCCTCACGGAGCATCTGTTCTAGCTCATTCTTGCTCCTCTTCTCTGACTTCTTCGCGTTTGGTGTTTGTTTGCTCTTCAGTGGGGTTTGGGACTCAGGAGAGAGGGCAGTCACTTTGCCCAGGTGTTCCAACATGAGCCGATCCAGATCCATTGCTGTATCAGAAGCTGGTGTCGCAGGGGCAGTAGGCGCCTTACGCTCTGCTCCCTTGCGCTGGTTCGCCTTAGGCGTAGAGCCACCTGACTGCTTGCCACTCTCCGCTTGTTTCTGTGGCGTTGTAGCTGCGTTATTGGATTGCTTGCCCTTCGCCTTCTTGCCGCCAGCGTTGGGCGACTTGGTTGGCGTGGCCGTTTGCTTCTCGCTGTTAGGCGCACTGTCCTGCTTCTTAGGAGTCGTATCGGCACTCTGGGCACCCTTCCCCTTTCGCTGCTTATTGGCTATCTTCGGTGTTACGGCTTGCTTCTGAATGTTACCGCCATCCTTTTCTTCATGCTTTACAGGCTCGATGGTTGAATCCTCTTGATTGTTGCTGTTCTTCTTGTCTGCTTTCTTCTTTGCCTGAGGTGCCTTGGTTGGTGTCTTCTTTGGCGAAGGTACGCTCTTCTGATTATCGGGAGTGCGGTCGCTTTTCTTTTGCTGTTGCTGCTTCTTCGGCGTGGTGGGCGCTTTCTCCTTCTGGTCAGCTACTTCTTTCCGTGCCTTCTTCCGTGGCGGCTTCACCACATCACCGTCTTGACCCTGTGCTTCATTCTTGCTTCCACCATCGGGCGCTTCGCTATTCTTTTCCGGCTTGTTCTCAGCCTTCGACTTCTTGCGATTGGCGCCTCCTCGTTTTCCTCGCTTTCGCTTCCCCTTCGGTTTCGCCGAGTCAACAGACCCACCCTCTGCGCTCGCCGGTGCTGCCGGCGCCACCGCACCTTCCTTGTTGTCAGCTGTGCCTTTCTGCCGCTTAGCTCCGTTCTTCTCCACCGGAGTCTGGTCTGATGAGTCGGAGGAATGCACAATGAATGTACAATCATCAGCACATGTCCATTACCACAAGTTACATACACAATTCATCACAAGCAACAACGATACTGTTCAAGGTGGCCGTTTATACCTGATCCGCTGCCTGGCGCTGATGGCTTGCGTGGGCTCTTCGTAGCACCTTCCTTCGCAACTGAAATAAAAATTCCAGATATTTTAATAAAATATATAAATAATACAAAATACAAAAAAGCAAGAAATGATTTTTATATAAAAATAATAATA
>CDEZ01023835.1:0-11311 GCA_000826365.1 Acanthamoeba royreba
GAGACAGAGAACGAACCAGGATCATAGAACAGGGTCGAGTTGAAGCGTGCAAAGCTCAACACCAGCTGAGATCGTGCAATGTCGAATGAGAACTCGACATACTTGATGCTCCCGTTGTTGATGCGAAGAACGCCATCGAGCTCGACTGCTTCGATCAATCGAACTTGTGTCGAGATGGACTTGTTGTTGGCTGCCACTTGTCCTCCCAGCAAGAATACTCGCAAACCTTGTTCGCTTGTAGCCAGCTCAGTGACCGAAGTGATGGGAGGTGTGATGGCCACCCTCACGACAGCTCTCTCTGTGGCGTCCTTGGATGAGGCCCAGGGCCAGTTGTTGATGAAGATGGACAGCTTGACCAGGTTGGGGTAAACTGTGAACGAGAGCGAGCCACCGAGAGAGATGGTCGTTTGGGCAGAGAACAGCGAATACTGCAGGTTCAGTTCAGATGAGTTGGAGTTGTCGAAGGTGCACACGTAGCTCACGGCCTGTGCAGCTCCAATCGAGTTGTTGTTCACTGGCTCCCATCTCCCTGTACACACCACACATCTCTTCAGTGTCCACTGACAAACGTAATCAAGTGTGTGACAAGGTTATGGACACGGGTACCTTGTGGCAGCGAAATGGACGTGTTGGATGTGCCCTCGCTGGTCAGGTTACCAAGGGTCACATTGACTGCTGCTGATGGCTGCTCCTGATTGTTCGAATCTGTGAAGATGGAGCCATGTAAACGCGATCAGCCAGCTGGGTGGAAAATGGAATCCAGAAAGAGGATCTGTGTGTCTGGTTGCGATGGGTTTAGCAGTGAGGGGAGGGGTGCACCTTTGGGAATGATGGTGAGCCCACCACCACTGGAAGTGGTCAGACTTGGCATGCTTCCTGTCGATGAGTTGACAGAGATCGACTTTGGCGGACACACAAGTGTCGTTGCTATGATGAGATCCACATATGCACTTGCAGTTGTGAAATAGGTCACGTTGCCCGACACACCGACCGCCAACGGACTGTCACCAGTGCTGTTGAGACAGACCAAAGTGATGCTAATCCAAAGAACGTTAATAAAATTATATAATATAAATGTCAGAGGCAGAGGGAATGTGAAATACGTCGAGTAAATTTGGCCATATTGGATTGAATCTCCTGTAGACTGTATCTGGAGGTTCTCTCCTGCAATCAAGATAAGATAAGAAGAAACGCCCAACAAAAGCAGAGAAGAGGAACATGGCTCAACGAACCTGAGAAGCTGATGGAACTGGTTGCCGCTTTACCGCTCGAATGATTCGTTGTCTGCGAACTCTCACAGTAGACCGTGCCGTAAGAAGGAAAAGCCGTTGAGTCCTGACAGAAGCTCACATTGCAGAACGCTACACTTCGTCGACTTGTTGTGATGGTGATGTCACCAACAGGGGATAGGTTCACATTCATTCCTCTGCGCGACAAAGATAGCACGAAAATCATCAGTCATCAAACAAAAAAAAGAACGAAAACGACAAAAAAAGATAAAACGAAAAGAACGAAAGACGAAAGAATTTAAAACATCCCATGCTCCCTGTGCTGGAAGTGAATCAAAAAAATAAAATAAAAAAGAACGAAGGTGGGGTACGAGAGCGGTCGCAAGTCGTATACAGTGCCGTTGTTCTCCACCAGACAATTGTAGGTTCCTGCGCGCACCTGCACCACGGCAAGTGCTAGGAGCAACAGCATCGTGCTTTTCACAAAGCCTTCTAATAACTTCGTCATTGCAAAGGAGTTTTGCTTAGGGGCGTGTGGGGCCTTCTTTTATGCTCAGCGGAAAGTGTTGTTCTTGGCCTTGTGTGCACGTTCTTCTTGGCACCTAATTTGCTGTTTTGCCAGTGATTGCCAACGTAGATATGGGAAGTAATTAGCTCTGCTGAAATCTGCCTATCGGACTTCTACGTTGATATTATCATTTATCCCCGATTGAAAGCCAGTATTCAACATCAAAGATATCTCAAAAACAGGCAACTTCGGGGTTAATCAGGTCGGCAGCCGATCTATGGGGTCCCAGCCGTAGAGGGTTTTCAACAGGACGACCATGAGGTGTATGGTGTAAGCTGTGTAACTTAATCACAAACATATTACTTGTATGTGCCAGGTGGTCTGTTTTGAATTGGTGTCTTGTGTCATATCGCTGGCGCAGCGGTGGTGACCTGACGATGGACTCATCCGCCAACCAAGATGTCGTTTAGTCTTATGCAGCTGGCCACCTGCGAGCCTGCGCAGAAGTCCTACCAAGTCTGTTAGTCGGCTGCACTTCGCAGCTGGTTGGCCAGCACGATAACCTTTAAGCGCAGACTCACAGCAGGGTCATCTGATGGCACCACACATATCCTTGCCCGCCTTAGGCACTAACGTCATTCTGGTTCCAGCTCACCTATCGTGTTTGGGTACTTTACTGTGCGCTCGGAGATAAAAGAATTCAACCTGAATTCAGCCATCACATCGCCTTCGAACTGCTACTGCCTGAGAACGACGTACAGAGATGATCCTCAAGTTCATTCTCGTTGCTGCTCTCGTTCTCCTCTCTCTGGAGTGTGCCTTGGCCAGGTGTGGTGACAGGGACTGGGTGCATCACCACTACTCGGTGCTCGAGATCTCCACCACTGACGTTGTCACCCCGAATGCACTCTTCTACGGCACAGCTCCGCTCCAACAAGGCACGTACTCCACTTCTTCCCTCTCCTCTGCCTTCGCCCTTGCTCTCGTTGTGCTCATCGATGGTGCAAGACAGATGTGTGGGCCAACTTGCTCTACAATCTCAATGGCACTGAGGTCATCGGCTTTGATGTGGGCCTGTGCACCCTCACTCCCGCTGTCAACAACACCGGGTCCCTCTACGACATGTGCAACATTGTTCACTACTTCAACGATGGGGCTGATCAGGTGGTTCTCACTGGTGCCATCAACTTCGGAAGCGTGGCCAATGTTCCACAGCCTTTTGCTGTCGTGGGCGGTGTGGGCGCATTCGTTGGAGCCTCCGGCAGCTGCACTATCCAGGCCAACACGGCTGTCAGCCTGAACGCCGTCTACGTGTGTGACTTTTGGACGCCAAACTTGAGGTTCTAACTCTGGACCAGTTGGCCTGCTTGCCCTTGCTTGTAAAGGTGTTTAAACAATCTCCATCATCATCATCATCATCATGCACATCATCATCATCATCATCATCATCATCATCATCATCATCCGGATAACGCATGAATGTCCCTTCCTCTCCTTCTTGATCAAGCGTTTCGAAGGTACCTTGTATTCAAGTCAAGATTGGGGCGAGGATCCTCTTTGCATCTTCGCCATCAGTCAAAGCTTGTAAAGGCGAACCATTGTCGCACCTCCTCGCGCCTGTGCTTCACCGCCAAGTCGGCAATGGTCGAGTAGTCCCATGGGCATCCATTGTCGCGCGCCCACTGAAGAATGTTGATATAACCACATCTGACAGCTTGATTGCATGTCTCCTCTCCCCAGGGGCAGCCATTGGCCCGCGCCCATTGAAGAACTTCGAGATGACCACCAGCTGCTTCGTGGCAAGTCCACTCGTCCCATGGACATCCATTGGCACGCAGCCATTGAAGAACTTTAAGATGGCCGTTACTAGCCGCGCCACGGCAAGTCCACTCGTTCCATGCGCACCCATTGGCGCGCAGCAATTGCAGCACCTTAAGATGGCCTTGCTTCGCGGCCACCGTGCATACAGATTCATCAATTGGACATCCATTGTCGATGGCCCATTGCAGAACCTTGCGGTGGTTGCGTTGAGCAGCCTTTCTGGCTGTTTTGATGTCCCAGGGGAAGCCCTTCGAGCGAAGATATCGAAGCATTTCGAGATCCCCACCAGCAGCTGCCTTGTGGCAGAAATCGGCCTGTTTGTGATCCTCGCAGGGCACGTTGTTCACGAGAAGCCATTCAAGCATGTCCATGTACCCGTTGGCTATGGCCGCCTCGTACTCGCATCCATCCAACGGACATCCTTCTGTGATCAACCATTCCAGCGCCCTGAGCTGCCCGTGTTCAGCTGCCATCGAACAGGTTCCTCGATCCCACTGGAATCCTTGGGCGCGTAACCACTTGAGCACCTCCATCCAACCTCCTCTCGCAGCCACACAGAACAGGCCAGAGTTGTCCTTACAATCGATCAGACCGTTGCAGAGCGCCCACTGAAGAACTTGGAGATGGCCATTGCCCGCCGCCATGTAGGCTAGTGACGTGCCCACCGGGCATCCATTGGCGTGAGCCCACTGAAGCATATCGAGGTTGCCTCTCTTGGCTGCATATTGAGACGTCTCCTGGTCCCAAGGACAGCCATGCGCAATCAACCACTTCAACACGTCGAGATGGCTCCCTTTTGCGGCGTACGCTGACGTACGTTCATTCCAGGGGCATCCTTGAGCGCGAAGCCATTCAATGACCTCAAGGCGGCCACGCACAGCAGCCATACCACACGCTCCCTCGTCGAAAGGACATCCTTCATCGAACATCCACTGGAGCATCGGCAAGTCGGCACTCAGGGCTGCGTGTCTGAATGCGCGTTGATCCCACGAACAGCCATTGGAACGTGCCCAACGCAGAGTTTCCAGATGGCCACTCTCAGCAGCAGCCGCAGCTGTGCGCGGACTCCATGGGCATCCGTTGGAGCGCGCCCATTGAAGAACTTCAAGGTGGCCTCTTCTGGCTGCTTCATCACAAGTTGACTCGTCCCATGGGCAGCCATCGGCGCGCGCCCACTTCAAGACCGAGAGCCATCCCCTGGCAGCCACGCGCTCTGCGAACTGCCTCCTCTCGTACTTTGTCAGCTTGGGCACGAGGGCGCGCCAGGTGCGAGACACGCGCCGCGTGCACGGCCATGTCAGTCTGTCTCCGTGCTCTACGAGGATAAGATGAAGCAGCTCTGCAGGCACGTCCTCCAGCACGAGCGATGTCGTGTGACTTGCGCTCAACTCTTGCTCTGCTCGTGTGGTATCACCAACACAGAAAAGACATAAGTCATGACACTCCCTCTTCGCACACGTTCAGCTTACCTTCGCTCGATACACGGCCAAGAAGAAGATAAGCTTGGCTTTGTCCTCCTTCATGTTTGGGGCAAGAACCGCGCTCATCTCGATCCTCCGCAGCCTCTCTCGAACTGAGCACCTCGTGCAACTTCCTCTTCATCTCGTCTTTTCCATTCATAAAAATTTCGGAGAAGGTACAAATTCATTGGCTTGCTGACGTCACAAGGAAAGATACAAGAAAAGATACAAGAAAATTATCATATATTAAGTATGCGAAGTATTCACTGACAACACTGTGTTGGTTGCGCATAGATATATCAATCAACATCCTCGGTATCAGGCACTTGTCGTGCTCGTGAATAGGATGAAGAACCGGCGGTCGATGCTGCTCGTCCCGATGAAGCGGCGACTCCTTGTTGTAAGAAGGATCCAACAAGGCTCATCACGGTATCAACCTGTCGCGAGAAGGGTTGGCCGTAGAGACAGTCGTGCGCGAGGTGCTCGCAGTTGTTCGCCAACAGGTCGTACCGTCGCTCGCCGAGACGTTGGTTCGCACGCTTCCACACCTCGTCGACATCAAACCGCTTGAGCCCATTCTTCACGGCAAACTCGTCATCGGCGCGGTGGTACACGAGGTGAGCCTCGGGCGCGCCCTTGAGGAAGCCCGCGAGCGTGGTGGTCTGCACGACACCGTTGTTCATGTTGGACATGTCGCCACTGTAGTGGATGATCTCGCGCGTGCCGTCCTCATACTCGAAGAGCAGACCATGATGGTGGTACCGGAAGGGGAAGCCCCGATAGGTAATCATCCGCGGTACGCTGATGTGATGTGCATGTTTAAGCGTACGTCTGGTCCTCGATGATGATGAAGACTGCATTCTGATCGAAAATGTGCGAAGATGGAGAGGAAGAGGACGAGGCTTCAGTGGAGTCCGAGGTGCAACGAATGTTGAAAACAACGATGAAGAGGGGAGTACAGAATGCAGAGAAGATGATGTCTTGCCAGCAGCCGATGTGGTGTAGAGTAATCTGCGCATCTGAGGCGTTCCCGGTTCTTATGGTCCTCTCCTGTTAATGCTTGTCAAGCCCCGGAAATGTTTTTTTTCCACTCTTGAGAAATTCTCCTGCCACGGTCACAGACCTCCACGTAGTATCCCCTTTCTTCATCTTTGATTCTCTAATCTCGCCGAATAAAAGAAAGGTAACGCGTCACTCATTTTCCCTCGCATTCTTCGAAATTCTTCGTTTCGCTTTATTGCCGACAACGCTTGGTGTCCTTAGCTTCGTGGTGTGCAAGCACTAACACAAGTGCATTCAATTGTACAATCAGTGACTCCACATCATGAACTCCAGAGCAGTATGTTATGGTTGATTAGCTTTAGTGCCGTAGTTGCTACATCAGTTATCTGGATTGCCCTCATCACACTCACCCACAAACACAACAACGTTGTTGAGTGGGAGTGGGTTCTCGGCTCGAGTCGCCAGGTTGTCAAAGAATTGATGGATGGCTCGCTCCTTGTACCGAAGGCTGAAGTGGATCAACACGAATGTGTTTTCGGGATGCGCAAGCACGATCGGCTGCAGCTTGTCCCAGTGGATGTGACCATCTCTGTCCGCCCGCTCGACGATTGCTTGTTCCTCCTCCGCCGATGTCTCAGCTTCGGGAATGAAAGTACACTCCGTGATGATGATGGGATACTCAAACAGCTCCGGATGCTCCTCGTACACCTGAACTGATGTATCGCCCAGATAGGCGAACAATGGCACGAAGCTCTCTTCCTCAATCTCCACTCCCTCCTTGCGTAGCCGCCCTAGTTCGCGTCCTGGGGTCCCGGCGTATTCCGGCTTTAACCGCTTCTTCCGCTCGGCGAAGGCATATCCTACGCACGCCACCTAGGCCCACACACATGGTTAGTGTCACTATAAACCCGAAGTGGAGGAATGCGCTCGGTACAGAGTGGAAGCAACGGATAATGGTGACCTGATACAGGTCGTTCTTGATGAGGTACTTCTCACCCGGTTTGACGGGCTGCAATCGACCACTCATGATGTCGTAGCCCTCAGGAATTGGACCTCCCCAGTTGAGCTGCACCTGCGCTTTGATGAACTCTTCCACAACGCCTGCTACTTCCTGATGAGGGTGAGGAAGATATCCGTGTGAGGATTCTCTTTGATAGGCTTCGATAGAACTTCATCCGTACATCAGGACAAAAGAGCGTCATTCCTTCCTTCCTTGCCATGTAGGGCATGTCCACCGAGTGATCAGTATGCGTGTGCGTAAGGAACACATACTTCGGTTGTCTGCAAGCGTGCGGACGGGGCAAGGTCAGTGCCGAACATGGCGCAACCCAAACAGGAGTTATGCAGACTGCGGTTACCTGCCACGGCACATGCCGGCATCGAGGGCCACACCGAGCTCGGGGATGTGGAAGAAGGTCTTGTCAGCCGAACGGGAGTAGCCGGTGAGTGTGAACGATGGTCGTGTGGGGAACTTCCATGTCTTCCATATTCGCTTCGGGTTGTTGGGCTTTAGCTCAGCCTTGCGTACGCCAGCCGTGCCAGTGGCTTGCACACTACTATTCGTGCTTGAAGAAGAGTGCGCCATGGAACTTGTTGTGTGTTGGGAATTTGTGTTCGTTGTTCCCGTGTTTATTTAAAATGGGCAAGTTGAGAGAAATTACTTGAAACGTTTTCGGTTATTCTGTTTTCTTTGCTATTTCCTTATCTTGGGACAAAGAGGAAGGTGGCCGAGAAGCCTGTCCTATCGCCTGTTGGAACTATGGTCTGTGGTGGGATGCACGTGCTGTAGCACACTTTGGAGGAAAGGGGAAGTCCGACCCGCTTTATTTGCAGGTGGCGTACATGAGGCATGTGCATCTCCCGAAGGCAAATGTTTGGCATTCCTCGCATTTTGAGGAATGCCAAACAGCTGCCATCATTAATTTCAGGAGCAATTCGAGTCCCCAATGAGTGGCAGGGTCACAACAGTCATGCGTAAGTGCGGAAGACAGTGCAATCGAGACCAGGCAAAATGGAGGAGATTCTGCCAGCAGAGGTGGTAGCCCCCATCCTTGACTACGTCGACCAACTTAGCTGGCCATGCTGCCGCTTCGTCTGCCGCCGCTGGAACGCCCTGCTACTCGACGCCGCTCGACGTCGACAAGAAGCGATGGCGCGCAACCGTTTCGTGGACCACTGGACAACAGCAGGCCGTGATGGTGGTAGCGGTGAGGGTCTTTATTCCCAAGCGAAGAAACCTACCGCAGACGTGCGCGCTTCCCGAGACTTTGCGGCGCAGGTGGCGGCTGCCGGCCGGCTGGCGGTCCTCCAGTGGGCGCGCGCCAACGGCTGCCCGTGGACCAGCGACGTATGCGTCAAGGCCGCTCGTGCTGGTCACTTTGACATCCTTCGATGGGCGTACGCCAACGGCTGCGTTTTGGACCAGCGTGCCTGCCGCAAGGCTGCTCGCAACGGCGATCTCTTCATGCTCATGTGGTTGCGCGCCAATGGCTGTCGGTGGGACGAGTTAACCATCGGAGCTGCCGCTCGTGCAGGTCATCTCGAGTTGGTACAGTGGGCTCGTGCTCGTGAATGTCCATGGGGAACTCTTACATGTGCGCGAGCAGCTCGAGGAGGTCAATTGGAGATTCTTCAGTGGTTACACGCTAATGGGTGTCCATGGGACGAGCGTACATGTGCCGAAGCGGCCTACGGAGGCTATCTCGAGATTCTTCAGTGGGTGCGCGCCAGTGGGTGCAAGTGGGACACGAGCGTATCTACGAGGGCTGCAGAGGGAGGCCACCTAGACATTGTACAATGGCTTCACGTTCGCGGCTGTCCCTGGGATCACAAGGCCTGTGAGGCAGCGGCCAGAGCAGGTCATCTACACATTCTCCAGTGGTTACGCTCCATGCGTTGCCCGTGGAGAGCAGCAACCTGCTCAGCTGCTGCGGAGAACGGCCATCTCGAGATTCTTCAGTGGGCGCGCGCCAACGGAGCAGCCTGGGACACGAAAGCTTGCGCTGCTGCCGCCAGTGGTGGCCACTTCGACGTGCTCAAGTGGCTTTATGCCAATGAGTGTCCGTGGGACGAGGAGACTTGCGCCATGGCCGCCAAGGCGGGGCATCTCGAGATGCTTCAGTGGCTGTACTTTCACGAGTGCAGCTGGGATAAGCGGGTATGTGCGAATGCGGCCGGAATCGGACATATAGAGATGATCGAGTGGGCGCATTCGAATGGATGTCCGTGGGACGAAGATACATGCTACCGCGCTGCTGAGGGAGGCCATCTGCAGACGCTGCAGTGGTTACGCGCCAATGGATGTTCTTGGGACGAGCGGACATGTGCCGGTGCGGCCAAATCGGGTTCACTCGAGATGTTCAAGTGGGCCATTTCCAATGGATGTCCTATGGATGTGCGCACCTGTCGGTACGCAGCAAGAGGTGGCCATCTGAAGATTCTTCAGTTGGCTCACGCCTATGGATCGAGCGAGCAACTTCGCGACATCAAATCACCTTGATGCCAAGTACTGAAACTATAATGATAAAGAATGTGCAAAGCCTCTAACTATCTCGAGAGCAGAGACTCACTAGTGGCTCACATAACTTTCTGGTACTAGAAAGATAGGAGTTGAGGGCTGATGAAAGGTAAACAGGCGCATTGCCTTTTGATGGAATTATCCCATCAAACACGCGATTGGCCCCCCAGGCGCGTCGCTTCATTTCTGTAAGGCAGGGAAAAGGCGCGGAAGCGCAGGAAGAGCTTCATAGAGGGCCAGGACCCAGCTTAAAAGCAGAAGACGCTGGCCACCAACATTCACTTCATATACAAAGCAAAGACTTCAACACTCTACACTCCCATTACACAACACACAAACAACCACCATGTCGGAATCCATCAAGAAGATCGTCGTTCTAGGTGGCACTGGAGCGCAAGGCGCTCCTGTCGTAAGAGGTGCGTGAGCTCCTTTCAGCTTCACCCCTTCCACTTCTTCGATTCTCATTGACTTCTTTGTGTACCGTGTACAGCGCTTACAAAGGATGGCAAGTACCATGTACGTGTGCAGACACGCAATCCGCAACACAAAGCTGCTCTGGAACTGGCTCAGCTACCCAACGTCTCCTTCCACGTCGGCCACATTGAGTCCGACGACCTGCTGCGCGAAGCCATGCAGGGCATGGATGGAGTGTTCTTCTTGGCCAACGGCTTTGCTATCGGGGACAAGGCCGAGATATTCTGGTCCATGCGCGCCTTCGAGATAGCGCGCGAGACAGGCATCAAGTTCTTCCAGTTCTCCAGCATTGACTACTACCTGAAGAAAGGCGGCTATGATCCCAAGTTCCGATGCGCCCACGCTGATGCCAAGGGTCGAGTTGCTGGTACTGTTTAGACAGACCCTCCTTCTGGGGTGTGTAGATGATGTGCGACTGATGTAGGATGCTTGAGCAGAATGGATTCAACATCAGCCAACCAGTCCGATGAAATGGGCCATCCTCACTTCTAGTGCGTCTTACCTTCTTCCCTGTGGGATGCACTCGCAACCATCACTAACTGTGCGTGGATGCTGCAGCTCCCTACATGGAGATGATGCACTTCATGTGGCTGCCCAAGTACGACCAGGCCACGTCTACGTTCCTCTTCACGCTTCCTCTAGCCGACGGTGCCATTCCGATGACTCACCTGGATGACCTTGGCGAGTACGCACGCTGGATATTCGACCACCCCGACCAGTCTTCAGGCAAGGACATTGAGATATCCACGCAGCACGTACACGGTGAAGACATTGCACAGGCCTTCACCAAAGTGACCGGCAAGAAAGCAGCCTACGTCGACGTTCCCCTTGACAAATGGCTTGAGGACTTCGTGAAGGAGGGCGCCAGCAGTGCCTACCAGGTGAGCACGGATGAGCCTGGTGTGCTGTCCTGGCGCAAGAGCTTCACTGGCTGGTGGAATTGCTGGAGACACTCGGGAGGCGACAATCCCATCATTGGCCGTGACTACCAGTTGTTGGACAAGGTGAGTCTCACTTCTCACACTCACTCGATGTAGATGCTGACCTTCTTCTTTATCTTCTACTTCTTGTTCTGCCAGATCCTGCCAACGAGGGTTCGATCCATTGAAGAGTGGATGAGGAAGGTGAACTACACGGGCGAAGCAGTTGCTTCGGTGCTCAAAGATCGTGAGGACAGGGCTGGCGGCGACCGGTTCGACGTGGCCAAACAGTGACATCAAGTTGAAGCTGAGCTCAGCGTAGGACTTGTCTGTTGGTTTGTCTCTCAACAAGGAGCATATCTTGACCTTAGCTCCCCCCC
>CDEZ01023835.1:11324-21514 GCA_000826365.1 Acanthamoeba royreba
CAGTGCTAGGCACCATGATGACCACTGGAAGGATGAGGTAGACAGTTAGGACTGTAGGATCAGGAAAAGGAATCAAAATTTCTCTCCGTGCGCACCGATCGCTGATGAAGTGAAGGGCCACCAACGACCAATCGGAATGAGCTGACCCACAGGTACAAGGAAGAAGTAGCACATCGGCCAAAGCAGTACTCTCACCAGAGCTGCCTCGAGGCCACACTCCAAGAGAGAGATGAAGAAGCTAGCGAAAATCTTGACCCCTGACCCAGTTCCTCACCGAGTAGCGGTCGACCGCACATCCTACTGGCCATGGCCCAGTCAGGAAGCCAAGGAACTCGACTATTGGCGAATGAGCGCTGATGCACCCAAGACCCTCACGGAGACCTCCGATGGCGCCATTGTGCTTGTCCTTGCTGGTATGTGGTGATGGTTCATCATGTGCATCATCCAGGTCATCCTCACCCAAAGGAACTTGCAGATGTGACATGGCGGTTTGCCAGGGATACCTATCCGGCAGTGCAGAAGTCAATAAGGGACGGAGGAGAGAAGCTGATTCTGCTGCGTCCCACACGACCTGTCCTCTTGCTTTACACAGGTGCGCGTCCCTCAAAGGCACTGAACGTAATGGTAGTGGGAAATGACTCTGATTCTCTCTTTCTGATCATCATGAATGATGCAGAGAACGACTTCATTGTCCGACTTCGTAGCAATGACTGGGAGCCCATCACATTTGAAGTGTCTCCCCCGACAGAACGGATGATGCTGGAACTTGAAGAGAAGGTGAATGAGTTGTGGGCACAGTGTTGGGCGGAGCGAGGTAACAACACGATCGCACATCTTTTCATTGTCCATCTGAACCGTGGTTAACACTTGATGTTATTGTCCTAGGTGGCCGAGGTAGTGCACGCTCATGATGTTCCGAACCTCAGCAAAGTAGCTGGCAATGTATATTGCAAGATGGATACACTAAACCCTCTTAACCAAGAATGAGCACGATGAGCTTCGCACTCATGTATGAGTGCTCGGTCCTGTTCCTGATACTTGGTGGGAGGTTCAGAAGAACTCACTGGTCTTCTTAGCATTGCGCTGAGTTCGGAAACACTTGTCAATTTATTCACCGCTGGTCAGACTTACTCGATCGGGATAGTAACTTCCTCTCCAAGAGAATGCAGCGGTGCATCGAGGCGCTCTTTGCCTGGACCCTCGGTCTCTTCCGTTTCGTCATCACTTCGCTCTACAATGCCGGTGCTCCGAGCCATTCTCGATTCTGCAGGCAACGACGTACTCGTTGCCTCATCCAAGCGAGTCCAGTCGATGTCGAGAATGGTACGTTTCCCGTAGTGATCAGTGAACTCGACAACTTGCTGCGTAACCAGTTGGATGCGCGCTCGCTTCACAAGAGGCTTTCGTCCATTGATCCTCTTGGGCATGAGCACGTGATCGATATCGCACAGTTTCACCTCTATCATGCCTGTAAGCATGAGCAAACAGGATAGCAGACAGTGTGGATCGCCGAAACGTACCCGTCGGGAACTGTGTTCGGTAGGTGGACATCTCAATGGCGCTGCCTGGTATGATCTTTTCAACCATTCCTGGCTGTTCATCTGGCAAACCAGTAAGCTGTCCTACTAGTTCAACCATCGCAGCAAGGTTCGGTCCGCTGGGGCTGATCAGCTCGAGTTCATCGCCATCCGCTTCATTGTTGTTCTCTCTCACAGACTTCTTCTTCTTGTGCTTCTTCTCACTACCTGCTTCAACTTGTCGTTCTAGCTCCTGCCTTAGAGCAGATTCGATGGCTTCCTGTGGGAATGAAGTAAGTCACGGGAACAGAAACGTAGTGATGGTAAGTAGCTCATCATCATCATAATGTTTTAGGTGCTCTGTACCGGTTCATCCATTCCCTGAGCTTCTCGCTTGGCCACCAGGTCCCTTAGTACCTGCAAGAGACCAAAGATGTCCATTCGCCACTCAGGTTTGTCGTCTCTGGTGGATATCCCTTCGGCGCGCTCCAGGTCTTGCCCGGCTCGGGAGGTTCCCTTTACGTTGCGTCTTTCCCACGCTCGTAGGCCCTCTGCATACCACAGATCTTGCAGCTGCAGCACGATCTCCCTGTTTCGCGTACGCGCTACGCCTTCGGGGGTCTTCTCGTAGAAGTAGTTACGCATTCCATACTCGGCGTATATCGCGTTCATCACTTCCCATTCATCACTGCACTGGATCTTCCCTGTTACAGGATCAGGCCTGTTTGCCAAAAGGATGATTACATGAGACCAAAGCTAGAGAGTAGTCGTTATATTGATAAGAAGTCTCCGTACCGCGACGACATTGGCCCAAGGTTGTAGTCGCCCATCAGCATAGAAGCGATGATTATGTCATCATCTCGAAG
This sequence comes from Acanthamoeba royreba, assembly GCA_000826365.1. NCBI lineage: Eukaryota > Discosea > Longamoebia > Acanthamoebidae > Acanthamoeba > Acanthamoeba royreba. The sequence continues at coordinate 13,708 of CDEZ01023835.1, forward strand.
ATACTTTTTGTTGTAGTACTTCATGAACTCCATTATCACTCGGAACTGATACGTATGAATGCGCACATAGTGACCCGCTTGAGCATGAGTAGTAAAAACGGTCAACTTGCATGGACGACCGTTGAGTTCGCCCAGAATCACTAAATGAAGAAAAAGAGTAAGTGAAGGAGAGGCCTCCCCTTAAACCAGAAGCGAGTGCAGAGAGCTAAGAGTCAAGTACCAGTGTACCCGAGCACTCCCTGAAAGGAATGATCTTTAAGTTAGGATGGGAACAAACATCACAAGTGAGTCCGAATGAGTTACCTTGCCAGCAAGAACGTCATCACGGGAGGCAATATGGAATCGAACGAACTCTGGATCAGCCACTGGATATCGCGACGCCACGAAGAGGCCGCTATTGAGACGATAAGGCTTGGGATCCACATCACAGATGGCCCACGGGTACGTGGCTCCATTCGTTTCGAGATCGGATTCGTTCTCAGGGCGACGAATCTCTGGATTGCCAGCGCCAATCTCTGCCACCTGGACAATCAACCGAATATGAATACAATCGTCACGTAGATGCAAGCAGGAGGTGGAATGTACCACTTTGTCGATGACGGTAAGATCGAAAAGTTCTTGTAAGCACACCACATCATCACGTCCAGTCTTGAGGTGGCGCAAGAGCGCTGGCGCTCGTTTGGGTGGAACCGCCATGCCGTTGACAGGGCTTACATGTGGTATGAACCCTAGATTTTGTGTTCGTAACACTATCTGGCTTGGTGGCTGTTTGGCTCTAGTGATCAATAGTTGGTCAGCTTACTTCACTAACTCTGTTGGCGTTCAAACTGATGTCACGTACACTGCCGCGGCAGAGTCTTCCGCAGGTGGTCGGATGAAGGTGAGGTCCTTCTTTCCCAGAGCGACCGCCAGTACGCGGAAGAGAATCCCAAAGAGAATGAACACCAAACCTATAGGCACCATGAGGAACGACAATGTGCCGGCGAAGAACCTCACCAAGTACTCTGCCGGTGCACTCTTCATCTGTCCGAATCGTCCTGTGTGTGACATGCCATGTCATGCGCAACTGTTACATTCATCACAGCATTTCTGTTAACATCACTGATGATCGTACCAGGTCGGAAAGGCATCAGAAAGGCGCGGCAAAAGAGCGAGACGAGTGTCGTTGTGGGCCACGACAGCACCCGACCGACGGCGTACAAGCCGGACCAGAACGGAGACGAGAACATGTGCCCGTTGGCGTGGTACCGGTGCTGTACCGCACCAGAAGCGCGAACCGGGTATCCTGCATGTGTGTGCACATCACCATCATCATCATCATCACCATCACCATCACCATCATCATTCACGTGTCGAGAGTAAGTGCACGTCATCATAGTCGGAGTTAGCTGGGCACGCTGGAGAGCAACAGAGAGGGGAGAAGTGAACCTGGTATGTCACTCTCAAGCTTCAAGGGCTCCCATTGTGGGATGCCCTCAGCTGCTGCGGCCATCCTTCAAAAAAATATAAATGTCTTTCTTTTATCTTTATAATATTTTTCTTTTAATTTAGTTTCGGATATTATCTAAATTTTTTAATTGGAAGAGTGTGAATAAATATATGCGCAGTGCCCCTACTGATTTAAACAGTGAGATGACCGAAGAAGTGGCTGATGGTGGCGGAGGAGGAGGTATCAACGAAGAGGAGGAAAAGGAGCTACAAAGGCTGTTGTGCCCAAGGTGCTGTACTGCTCCTTGCGGTGCTTTGTTGGACGGCGCCAAACGGAAAAGTTAGGGAAATTTCCCTTGGTTAGCGCGATTCAAGGTACCTGCTGAGGTCGTCCACCTGAGGAGGATCAAACGGAGTGAAAGAAGGCGGCTCCATGGTACAGACTACGTATGGAAAGTGGACGAGAAGAGGTGTGAGTGCGGGGAGATCACGCGAGTGTGGGGTGAAGCTTCGCGTCAAATCAAAACTTGATCAGGAGTTCAGTGCTCACTGGTTGAGGTAATACGAGTAAAACAATACAAAGAACAGGTCATCGTCTGTCGACAGCAGCGAGAGGATGGCCCTGCTCGGGTGCACGATCACCAGGCCGCAAAGGAAGGCACTGAATTGGATGATTTTCCTACACCACGCGGTTGTAGCAGCAGAGAGAGCTGGCTACACCTGAGGAATGAAGATAACAAGCGTGAGATGGCTGAATAAATAAGCATTGTTAAAATAGCATAGAGATACCTCTCTGAGCTGAAGTAGCCAAGCTTGAATAGTGTGCTGCACAGATTCTCGTCTTTTACAAATGGGAATGGATGGCCCTGGAAGGACAACAACTGGATTCAAAGATGGCTTAGTACCAGGAGCCTCTGTAGGTCTCCATAGGTGCGTACGCACATGATTGATGGCATTGCCGGTCATGTAGTGATAGGGCCAGCAAATGACTGAGGTGTGATCTGGCCATTCTACGTTGATTGAGCTTGGGTTGCCATCACTAATGAAGCTCAAATCTACCAGGTACATTCCTAAAGACAAATGCCGTGAGTGTACATGTCCAAGAGTGCAAAATACCTAGAGTCGTGCATACCCAAGTACGGGATCGCAGGAGGAGTCATAGAGAACAAGCGTTGGCGAACGCGCCGGAAGGAGTGCTGACGAGAAAGCTCGCTCTGAAGCATTTCCAATCGCTTTTGCGTTGATTTAGACACTCGCTAAGAGAAACGGAATTAGAGAGGCGTCATCATACGCAAGGCTCTGGGAGTACATACGCCCCAAGTATTGCTGAGCCTAAAGATGGGAGACGAGCCGATGCCCGATACTATGATCAGGGAACAGTTGAGATTGTTCATATTGAGGCATTTCTCAGCCACGGATACCCACTTGGAGATGAGCTTGGCGCGGGCTTTCTCGTTTTTCTCCAACACAATCGATGTTGTAACAATTCCAGAGATCTATCATAACACAAGATCAGGTGACAATGCAAAGAGAGGCAGAGCAGTGGAACAAGTACATGGTTGAAATGACGCACAATGCGGCGAACGGTTGGGCATTTATCAGGCTGCCTCTTCCAACGTTGCTCCTGTAGTCACGATGAGCATTTTGTATTGAGGTCCATAGCGATAATAATAAAATACCAGGAGCTCCTCGTAATTGAGGCACTGGAACCGCTCATAATCCAATAGAGTGAGTTGTCGTGCCATATCCTCGCTTGACGTCTGCGTCATTGCATCCTACATAAGTAATCCTACGATTGTAAGTCAGCATCACAGGAGCAGAGTACCTTGGGTAAACCCAAAGCCTGATACTGCGAAAACAACTGCTCCTCCGTTACCTGATTGTGTACACCCACTTAGATCGTTGTCACAGTAGAGCAATAGTAGCGTACTTCATTTGGACAAACTTCTCCTTCATCTTCATCAAGATCCTGATCGGGGCTTGGCTCTGTTTTTAATGAAGTGGGTGCTTGTTCCTTGGCCTTCGCCTCGATAGCATCGAAAATATTACGAAGGGAGGCTAGTTCCACCGCGAACTGCGCGTGTGAGGTGGCCGCCCTTGACAAAAAGTCATCCAAACAATCACGTAGCGTCGCTGGGGATGATGTATTATGATGAGGTAGAAATGGTGATTCACGCAAGAAGGGCTGCGGATACTTGGTCAACCATTTTTCTAGCATCATCAACACTCTATTACCCAGTTGCAGAATCCTTGTCAGCTATGGACTATATCAGCGCCTGGCAAGTCACATACTTTGTCTGAGTAAAGTGCCCCTTGTACTTGCTCCATAGTCTTCGAAACGAGAGCGAGGCAGTTGTGTGAGCACTCCCCTCGAAACTGCACGATGGAAGTTAACAAACTGATCAGCTTAGCCCATGCACGCTGAAGAGTAAGTGGTACAAGTTAATGAGGAGATCAAGGACATAGCCGCTGTCTGTAAACACTGAGTGTGTGGCGAGGAACGCGAATATAGCTTTATCACCTGTACAGGAGGAAGGTAAGATGTTACATTGAACAACAAATCTAAGAAGCCAGATAGAATGTACCGTTGGGCAGGTCTTCTGTAAGCAGAAAGTTCAGGATTCCCCATACAGTTCCGCCTTGCAGATCCTGTAAAGCTGCAGTGAGCATGGAACAGACAATCTCTCTTCGTTAAGACGAGTGCATACTTCAGTCACGTCATCATTGTCGGCACTGGAATTGTCGGTCACCACAACAACTTGTCTATTTGCCAGCGCCTGCGAACCAGAACGACCTCGATAGGCCAACTCCTCGTTTTCTCCAACGTGTTCATCCGAATCCGCTCTTTCTATGGTAGCAGCGCCTTCTCCTTCATCTTCCTTTTCTTCTTCCGTGTTCTTCTCTTCCTTCTCTTCATGATAAGGCACTTCTATGTCCTGTTCCGTTTTCCCATTGAGCACTCGATCAATGAGAGTCAGCACATACCACTCCTTCCACACTCCCATTCCTCCATAGAGATCCTCATCCCGCAGCTTCATTCTCGTGTCCTCGCTCTGTTCATCGTCTTGATCCTTCACTCTCTCTTTGCCCCTCCTCTTCTGCTCCTTCTCTAGCTTCTTCTGCTTGCGCTTGCTGCCGCCGGATCCCTGCCGCTTGGCAGCGGCCTCACGCTCCGCCGAGAGTGCGTAGAGTCCTCTGTGATGATGTGCGGGGAGCTGATAGCGCCTGTACGATGCGCGCCCAAGCTTGGTTCGAGTACTCTGCGCTGCCTTCTCCACGTCTGCCGGTAGCGGCCAACGGTTACGCACTGCTAGCGCCCGCCACAGTCTGCAAGCCAACCCAAAATTCAAATTTTTGAAATTCCAAATTTATAATTAAAAACAAAATAAAATAATTTTAGCAAAAATATGAACGCATTGATCAATTCATAAAATAATTTTAAAAAAAAACAAAATGAGGGTAAGAGAGAACGTACATGTCGTCACAGGCAAGGGTGTGCCAAGTGTGATTAACGATGCAAGCACGAGCAAGATCGTCTGCTTCATCCAAGAAGCCCAAAATGTGAAGTACTACCTCCTCAGGCAGTCTCTCCATCTCGATTTTCAGTTCGTTACCGTTCGGCCTTGCAATATGTTGTATTTAAGACAGAAAGCGTTTTTGAAATTCGAAACTCTTTCGGAGATGCAAAATAATTTCGAAATTCTGAAATGAAGAGCAAAACGTGGTTGTGAGTTGGCGAGCAAGAAGAGCAGAGAGAAGATGGAGTTCCCTGACCTGGGCAAGCACTGCGCTATGCCAACGTGCAAGCAACTCGGTACGAAACAAACAGCTCCTTTTCCGTCACAATTCTCACATCTCAGGACAATCAGATTTCCTTCCCTTTGAGTGCGCTGCCTGTCATCAGATTTTTTGTCTCGAACACCGCAGCTACAAGGACCATGACTGCGAAGCTGCCGCTGAGAAAAATGCACGTTTTCTGATTTAAAAAATAAAAAAGATAATATAAAATTGTAGAATTGATATCTGATAATATCTTGCATTTAACAGAGAGTGGTGCCAGCTTGTCCGCTATGCGGAGAGCTTATTCTGGTGCGCCCAGGCGAGGACGTGAATGTTCGGGTAGGATCCGGATTTACCGTCTTTGCTGTGGTAGAAATCCTAACGCGTTATGCAGGTGGACGCACACATCAACGCTGGCTGTCCTTCAACAGGACTTGGGAAGGAGGGAAAGACAAAGAAGTCTAATCCCTGCTCAGCGCGTGGGTGCCGCGGCGGTGAGCTCATACCAATCATTTGCCCATATTGCAAGAAGAACTTCTGCACGAGGTACGCCTGTCGCCTAGTACACAGCGGGTTGTCACGTCGTAAGTAATCTTTTATGTGTTGCAGTCATAGGGCACCGCATGACCATCAATGTCCACGTGATCCCAGTGCGCCTGTTGAGGTGTGCACGTTGCCATCTACAGTTAAGGAACTCTGCTAATTTCATCACTTGTAGGTGAAAGCAGTGTCCAAAGAGACAATGGATCGACAAAGAGGTATCTTGGGTCGAATAGAAGAATTACTCAAGTCTCGACCAAGCAACAAAACAAATGACAAGGTTAAACTCATGCGAATGCGGCAGAAGGCAGTGGTATGTGTGACTCACTCATGCCCTAATCGAGTCGAGGCATCTAACTCACTCTCTACAGGGCAATGATAAATTACCGCCAGAAAAGAGATATTATCTCGAGGTAGTATATCCCATGGATTCACGAGTAGAGCCAAAGTTAATGGTACTCTTAACTCTAATCTAATCAGATCTGGCGATGGTCCTCGATTTCTGATTGTTTGTTCCATCCTGTTAGTTCTTTGATAGAAACTGGAGCGTAGGTAAGGTTCTTGATACTGTAGCGTCTGCAGGAAGCGTGGATAACTTCAACAACCGACTAAATGGTCCTTATGTAAGTCCTTCCTGCTCACAGGGTAACTTGCACCGTTCTAATGTCTCCAACAGAAATTGTACCTGTTCTCGCTCAAGACAGGCGCTATTCTCGATTTCAGCGCTTCCCTTTGTGATATCCCAGAGAACGTGCTTAGCACGGGTGATTGCATACTTCTGGAGAAGGTAGCCAACAAGAAGCCGGCCTCATCCACATCCAGCTCTTCATCTTCTTCCTCTTGATCACACAGAAAAATAATTTCCTCAACATTTTCTCTCTGTCAGGCTTTTTCTCCGCCAATTTAGAACATTTGCGTAAAAATTTGTGTAAAATCATTGAAGCAATGGAGGCAACAAATGGAGCCCTGCCAGGGCTGTTGAGCATACCTGGCACAGGGTCGGACGGCCTGCTGCCGGTGCCTCCCCAATTCAGCGTCTCCACGGTCATCGTGACCAACCTCTCGCCCCTCGCCACCGAGCACCATCTGCGTGATTTCTTCAAGAACTGTGGCAACATTACCCAAATCAACCTCCTAGGGTAATCACTTCTTCCCTTTTCAAAAAATTAAATTATGCATAATTCTTTTTAATTACCTTTGAGAAATTCTTTTTTCTCCATGTTGATTAATACTTAATTAATTCTTACTCATTTTTTATAGAGATGGTTTGGGAATGTCTCAGTACGCATTCGTGCGATTCGAGAACATGGCGCAGGCCAATGCGGCGTGCACGCTCGACACAGGCGCCATTGCGGGCATTCCCGTCAAAATTGTGATGGCCGCTAGCGACATCCCCATCGGCGGGCCGATGAGCCCCACGAGTGCTCCCGCGCCGCTCCTCGCGCCGGGTCTGCTCGGCACTTCCCCTGCGCCGCCTGCTACCATCCTCATGACCTCACCCACCACGGCTCATAGCTATCAGGAGAAGCAGGACGAGATCGCGCGCACCATCTACGTCGGCAACGTGAACTCGACGGTAAGTACAACCACGAGCTTTCTTCTACTCCGAAGCCTGCACAGGCATCGTGTTGTGTTGTGACGTGTGGATGTTATGAGAGGAGTTTTTGGGTTGCTGCCATCCAACCTTCATTCTTTTTCTGCTTCTATCAAAGGGCACACCACAAATTAGACCCTCCTTCACCATCATCAACACACCCCGGCGGTGGAGGTAATCATCATTTACTCACACGACGACGAGCGCATTCACCTCTGCTTATTGCGTTCACGGGTTCACGCAGATGGACAAGAGAGCTCTGGTGCAATTTGCAATTTCCAGCCAAGCTCACCCGTGATATTGTGTGGATGACAGGTCACCACTGAGCAGCTGATGCAGTTCTTTGCCATCTGCGGACCTATCACTTTCTGCAGATTGGCAGGCGATGAATCTCATCCTTCACGTTTTGCATTCATCGAGTTCGCCACAAAGGAAGCCGCGCAGGCGGCTATGCTGCTCAATGGC
>CDEZ01023836.1:5285-18017 GCA_000826365.1 Acanthamoeba royreba
TCGACCTGCACTCAGCCCAGCGTGGAGCCAGTGGCGACATTCGCCAAGGCCGATGTCAGCACGAACGTTATGGGCGAGAGGAAGGCAATCCTCTCCAAGGCCCGCTCTGATAAACAGGACAAGAAGAAGTTGAAGGCCCACCCTAAGATGGCCGTGGCGGAGCCGCAGGAGCTTCCTGCCACCAAGAAGGCAGTCAAGAAGGACAAACAGGAGAACAAGACGGCCAAGCAGCAGGAAGAGAAGAAGGGCAACACCAAGCAGCCATCAACCAAGGACCAAGAGGAGGGGAGCACTGCCAGCGCAGCGCCGCCGCAGGGAGCAAAGGCCTCCCGTACGGCCCAGAGGAAGCCACAGCCCAACCTCGCGAGGAACGAACCGCCACCTGTTCCCTCCGTAGGCCCGGCGGACGAGCAGGCCACTAAGTCCAAAACCGCCGCCGAGGAACAAAAGAAGGGCTGGTTCGGCCTTTTCTGACCTGGTCGGAGAGCTTACATGAGCGTCCGCGGGTGTGATCCGCCGATGAACCCCGCGTATCATCTTCTCTTCCTCTTCATCTCCGCATGTCAGCCGTGTTCCCCAATTCATTTTCCCATTTCCAAAACTCGCGCACCTTAGCTGTCCCGTACCACAAAAGCTTTGGGCTTGACTTGGTCTTTTGTTCCTATCCTGCTTGGTGCTCACTGTGCTCACCTTTGTACGTTGGCCACGTACCTGTCAGTCCTTCCCCTCACCCCCGTACACTGGAAACAAAGCGAGGAGACCATGAATATTTATTATTTTAATTTTATTTTTCAATTTTAATATTTTATATATCTTAATATATCGGCGCAGGTCCGCTATGAAAAGGCACTTCACGACAGTGACGCGTAGGGTGGTGGCAAGCCCAGTAGGTGGAACCAGGTTCGGGTTGCGTGCTGGCGGCGTGGCGCGCTGCTTGCATGTGCGCGCAGCGTGCTTGGCGCCATACGACAAGGAGGGCCGAGGTAAGTCGTCTCGCTGCAGAGAAGAACCTTCTCCAGGGGTTGTGTGCGTGGGTAGAGTTGACATGTTCGCACACGCTGTTACAGAAGTGCACGCCAACAAGCTGCCTAAAGCGCACGAGGATCATGTACCGGTGCAGACTCACCAGGAACTGCTTCCAGTGCCTATTCATCCTCCGGCTGCTCCGCATGCGATCACACTCCTTTCACATGTGGTGGGCGAGCGCTCTACTCCATTGATCAGCAAGCCCATAGGTATGCTTCTTTTGAGCAAGGGCGATTCCATGCAGGGTACTCACCCATATGCGGATGCGTACGACAGGAGCCTTCTTCGATGACCAGGTTGATCTCTACGGAGACAAGGAAGTTCTTCGAGTCCTGCACCAAGATGTGCGCTGGTCGTGGGCTGAGCTTCAGGTATCGATCAGCGTGTCATCAATGGCTTTGGAAGCACTGATTCATCTCTTGTACATTCAGAGGCATGTGGATGCTTTTGCTCAGGGCTTGTTGGATTTGGGCTTCGAAAAAGGTGATCGCCTCGGCATATGGCTTCCAAACACAGCAGAATGGGTACTCTTGATTTATCTATCTGCCCACTAGAAACAACGATGTTCAAGTCTTCTTTTCTTTCAGGTTGTTGCTGAGTTTGCGACCGCCAAGACGGGTGTTCTTCTTGTAAACGTAAACCCTGCTTACCGAGCGCATGAGTTACAGTATGACGCCTTTACTTGAATTCATCATTACGCTGATAGATCGTAACAATTAATTCACACTTCTAAGGCACGCTTTGAATCTTGTCGGATGCAAGGGTCTCATCTTAACTGACCAGCTGAAGTCAAGCCATTACTTTGACTTAGTCCGTCAGATCATACCTGAAGTTGACCACAGTATGTCTCGTCGTTTGGGAACTGAGTCCGTTAATTAACTTGGACTCTGGTTACTTCTAGGCGTTGCGGGGGATCTCAATTCGCCAAAGGTGCCAACGCTCAAGCACCTCATCCAGATCACCAATCAGCACGTGAAAGGTCCACTCATCTGCCCCGCATTCATTTTGTCAGCAACTTCATAGCTCGTTACGTGCAGGAATGCACCGGTTCGTTGATCTCCTTTCCGAGAAGGCGAGCAACCCATCCGTGAAGCAGGGTCTCAAATCACTCGCTCATTCTCAACATGTTGACGATGCTATCAATATTCAGTTTACTTCAGGCACTACGGGGCTGCCCAAGGTGCGAAGCTTCTTAGCGCCAACAATCCGTATTATGTGGCTGAGCATAGGACACAGGGGGCCACGTTAACCCACCTTAACATTCTCAATAATGGGTTCTTCGCTGGAGAGCGTATGGCTCTCACTTCTGATGATATACTTTGTATCCCCGTGCCGCTCTACCACTGCTTCGGCCTTGTTCTTGGTACCTCTCTGCCATTCTGGACAAGTGAGCCCGGACCACTTGTGGTTTTAACATCAGCTCTGTTGCCAAGGCAATCTCGCTGCATTCACGCATGGGACCAAGGTAGTTTACCCGTCGCCTTCATTTGACCCGCTCAAGGTTCTGGAAGCTGTGCAGAGCGAGAAGTGCACTGGTCTGCACGGCGTGCCCACGAGTACGCCCTCAATCAGTAAAGATTACTGTCAACTCAATCTAATCGTATGACCGTCGACGACAGTGTTCATCTCTGAGATGGAGCATCCTCGCTTTAAGGAGTTTGACCTAAGTTCTCTCAGAACGGGTATCATGGGTAATGCTGTCCTCCTGTCCTCTTCTCCCTCAAGACGTAAGTTAAAACCATCGTTCCCTATGTGCAGCTGGCAGCCCCTGTCCGATTGAAGTTATGCGACGAGTGGTAACGGAAATGCACATGAAAGACGTTACCATCACCTACGGCATGACCGAAACATCGCCTGGAAGGTACAGTACATTCTTGATCATGAAAACTGCTATGTTGCTGACCTTGTATTTGTACAGCTTCCAAACAGAGCTCCATTCTCCGCTCGAAAAGAGAGTCGAGACCGTCGGGCGAGTGCATCCTCACACCGAGGTATATGTTGATGCTGGATTGTGGTATTCTCGATCTCATCCTCGATCTGTGCTACAGTGCAAAATTGTCGATATGGAGGGTCGCACGGTTCCAGTGGGGCATGTGGGTGAGTTGTGTACCAAAGGCTATCTGGTGATGCAGGGCTACTGGAACGATCCTAAAAAAACGGCAGAGGCTATCGATGCCGGGGGCTGGATGCACACAGGCGACCTGGCTGGTACGTTAACTAGGTTAAGGGTTATTGTTTGGCGCGCTGTTCCCTCATTACTGATGCGCAATTCCCACGTTAGTCATCGACGAAGAGGGCTACTGTAAGATCGTAGGCCGTAGCAAGGACATCATCATTCGAGGCGGTGAGAACGTGTATCCGCGTGAGATCGAGGAGTTCCTGTATACCCATCCTGCTGTGGAGGATGTGCAGATCATCGGTGTTCCCGACAAGAAGGTGACATGCGCCTCTTTCCACGGTTCCTCTGAAGGGCTCCATGAATCTTACGCCTATAACTTCAGTATGGTGAGAAGGTATGTGCCTGGATCAAGAAGAAGGAGAACACTGCGGCTCAAGCGATAACGACTGATGATATCAAGGCCTTCTGCAAGGATAGTATTGCCCATTATAAGGTGCTTTGGCCTTCCTTCAAGTGTATGTACGAGTGCAGCATCTGATGTCATATTCTACCTCCAAGATCCCAGAGTATATCCTATTCAAGGAACAGTTCCCCATGACAGTGACTGGCAAGTACATGAAGCACAAGATGCGCGAGCAAACCATTGCCGAGCTCCATCTCGAGAAGGAGATCCAGGCCACCGCTTGAGTTGCCTCCGATCTACTTTGGCGACCCTTCCATCTGGCTATATTTGGTGTCCGTGGACTAGGCTCATCCTCTTACTCCTGTGTACACTGTGGTCGGTCCCAGCTGCGATCGCATCAGCCCAAACATTCAACGCATGGTGTCCCTGATTGGTTCGTCTCAAAGAACTTCGCTATACCCATTTCCACTAGAACCGGCAAACCCCGAAGGTGCGAAGGGAGAGACGGCGATCCGGACATCCGCTCTCACTCGCTAAGGAGGGCATGGGCACTACAGGATGACGGACCACACTAAACCCAAACGCAGTGTCTTGTTCGTCGACTCTTTAGACCAGGAGTCCACAAGAGAAGAGACAGAAGAGGCAAGCGCGCATAGCACGGAACTATCCAAAGATGTGCTGCGTCGACTGTACTGGGAAGAGGAAGACGAAGCAGCTGAAGAGGAAGAAGAAGTAGATCCTCACGCACTCCTCATCGCTGCCACGTTCGTGTCCGACGCCATTTATGGCCGGCTCGAAGAGCACCGCACGGACATGGGCAGCCTGCGGTACACTGCCCCAGTCGCTTTCGCTTTCGCTTTTTCTTTTCCTTTTATATCATAACAGGAAAAATAATTATTATTTGTTCTCCGATTATTTATCTGCTAGTTACTACGCTTTTGAGACTTTATTTTTAAAATGATAATTCTGAGATGTTTTTGGGGAAGAAAATGCAAGTCCTCACTTTTGTGTGTGGTGAGGCAGGCTCTATCGGTTGTACAAGAGAGGCTGGGCGCAGATCATGTGGAAGGTGTTCATCTACATCGACCTTTGTTTGGCGTTTATTGAGCCACCATATACATTCAAGCCTCCTTTCGCAGCGGTACATTTTACCCTCACCCTCGTGTTCGCGTTAACATCAGCATTGAAAGTGGACATGGGGGCCTGACGTTCACATTTCTTCTTGGATCTCACAGCTACCAGATGTAATCGAAGTGATCTGCATGGTGGCGTTGATCATAGAGCTGTTGGTCAGGTATCAGTTTCTCGAACGACGCGCCTTCTTCCGTTCGCCAAAGATCATCGCGCAATCTGCCCTGATAACCGTACCATCTATCACACTTCCTACACTGAATCTGGAAGGATGACTAAAGGAGTCTTGCAGGCGACTTTGGTCGACGTTATGGTGAGTCGTTCGATTGGTGACACGCATCGAATCACAAGATACCTGCGGCCATGGTTCCTTTTTTACTCTTCTCGACTCCTACGCACTGCAGCAAACACTCTTCGTCGAATCCTCTTGCATCTTTTTGATCTTTTGCTTCTCATTCTCTTGGCTATCATTCTCTTTGGGAGCGTAAGTGCCGTCATCTTCACAAAAACGTGCGGGCTCTGTTCCATCTCTTCTCCTGAAGTGAAATAACTAACTTTGGGACTACTTGTACAATACAGTAACGAGGGCACGGACTACTTCTCGGATCTCTTCACTGCTTACTTCAACTTCTTCCTTGGGCTCTATTCTCTAAATTTCCCTGACGTTATGTATGACGATCAAGAATCACTGCTCGGCCATTGAGAAAACTGATCTTCTGCATCACTCATTCACAGGATTCCTGCTTGGGATCAGAACCCTGCGCTGGCATTTATATTCCTTGCATACGTTCTTGTGATAGCCTGGTTCCTGATGTCCATTGTCCTAGCTACAATCTACACTGTCTACAAGAGCGGTCTCAAGGTACCTTGCACCACCCACTCCGTTTTTCTGATCATTTATCTCACGCCGAATGGCAGGGTGAGGTGGCGCAAGTGCTCTATCATCAGCACCAGCGTTTGGCAGCCGCATGGCAGCTCTTTGGTTGCCACATTACTGGTCGGCTCTCCGGCAGCGTGTGGATACAATTATTCTCGGTTCTCAAGCCGCACTACAGACCAGAAAAGGTGGCCATGTTCTTCCGCATCCTTGATAAAGGCGAGAAGGGTTACCTCCGTAAGAACACCTTCACAGTCCTGAGGTTCATTGCGTATACCATCTCACAGATTGAATCTACGTCTCGCAGGTTATCGAGAATTTCTGAGAATCGTTGATGTGCTTACGTATCGTTTGCATCAAATCAATGTTGGGCCTCACATCTTCGGTCGACTATGCCCATGTGTGTACTATTCCAAGCCTAGCAAGTACTTTCGTAAGGCGGTTCTTCACAGGTACGTCATGATACCCTCTGATCTCGAAGCCATGAACCTGTGCTGAACTTCCCCTTTTGTTCGCACAGATTTGCATCATGGATGGTCGACCTGGTCATCCTGGTGAGTGTCATAGTCCTTCTGGTCGAGTTACAACTAGAATTGGATGGAGATAACATCAACACGGAGGTTCGACTGGAGAACCATGCCTCTGAATACGTTCTCTTCTCGGTCTTATGGCTGGAGTTCCTATGCCGACTGTACGCGCTCGGACCACAAGCCTACTGGCGCTACAACTGGCACAAGTACGCACTGAAGATGCCGAAGATAATCGCTTCTTACATTCATCTCCTTGCACAGATTCGATATACTTCTCTTGGTATTCGTGACCATAGGCTTTAGCATTCTTCTTGCGGATTACACTACACCCATAGGTACTCTTCATACCTCAACAAGTTGGTTCTGTTCTACTCATAGTTTCATATCCACATCATAGATTGGGTTAAAGTGATCTTTATTGGGCGACTGTTGCGGTTGGCACGACTCTTTTCACGCATCGGTCGCTTTAGAGCAAACCTGTCCGCCATATACGACATCATTCCGACCCTTCAGCCCATCTTCATGTTGCAACTGGCACGTCGCTTCCTCTGGAATTCTCAAGTATGTTGCTTCTTACTCATTACCTCCATTCCTATTCAGATGCTCTACTATGTGTTTGCAATTATAGGGATGCAGATATGGGCCGGGAAGATTACCAAGGACACGCCGGCCCTCAAGGGCACAACATTTGCTGAACTGGGTTACTTCTTTCTCAACTTTAACTCGTTCCCAGAGGCGCTGCTTACCCTGTTTCATCTCAACGTCATCAGCAACTACAACGGTGCCAAGCCCAGCCCGTCTTAAGCCACAAAGCATTCATTAACTATTGTGATGTTATCTGTGCATTAGTGACGGCCTTCGGATACTCTGCCATCAGCGGCAAGCCAGCTTGGCTCTTCTTCGTAGCATTCAATTTGTTAGCTGTGATCCTCTTGTTCAAGTGCGTATACTGTCAGGACCTGTCCACTTCGCCATGATCGTTGCTCATGGCTCTCTGCCTATCTTCCTAGTGTGATGGTGGCCTTCATTATCGATGCATTCCAAAAGAGACAACAAACTGAGAAGAAAGCCGATCCCCTGCTCAAACGCATTCGAAAGATCATCAAGAAGTATGTTACCTATCACTGAGATCTGCGTTCAGTTTTTTTACCATGTGCTCTTAATGGCTTCAAAGATATGAGCAGGAAACAGGTGGAACTTACTCATGGACTACAGAGGAAGTACGAGATCCGTATCACATCCTTCGCCGATTGCTGCTCGATGAGATTCTACAAGAGGGAGAGAAGTACTCCTGGCTCCAGTATGTGGAAGAACAGTACCGAAGTGAGCGGAATGTAGATAAATCGAAGAAGAGGAAAGGCCACACACTGAGTGATGACAGCGACACAGATGACGATACAAAGAGCGAAATCAAGAGCACGCCTTCATTGCGTGCAACCGAAGATTCCATTACTTCTACGGGAACTACGTATTCTTCACGCACTATCTGCCGAGGCGGAACGATTTACGTGCGACCTTCGCCAAGCCTGACGAGTACGCAATCGGCCTTCGCCAGCTGGGATCAGCCAACTGCACTGTCCGTCAACGCAGAGAGCGACAATCAGCCGAATGTAGAACAGACGGAAAGAAGACGGATGGGAATGGGTGAAATCGGAGGTAAGATCAAGCATGCTTGGGCGAGACAGTGGCATGGGAAGGGCACGGGCTCCAACTTCTACATTCCACGCATCACGAGGGATGCATCACAAAACGTTCGGATTGTATGGGAGGATGAGGAAGAAGAGTACAAGGAGCACAAGCGACGTGAGAAGCAGCGGCAACTCAAGCGGCAGCGCGAGGCAGAGCGATGGGACAAGGAGGAGGACCAGTACCGATCGGGCGCGTAGAAGACCATCAGTCGGCCACGGATCGTGGAGCACAACGCTCGTTGAGAGAACATCCATGTCAACAATACATCTCGCTCATCATGGTACTCGCCAATAGCTTATGGGGAAGGCTGGGAGGCCTAGCGTTGAGCACATAGCACCTCTACAAGCCTTCCCACGTCGTACCAATGGACAACAGCAGCAACAGCCTCAGTACCGCTCCGCTTTCTTCTAATAATCAAATTTCTGTTTTGTTCGTTTCCAAAAAGTTTGAGAAATTCGAAACTCTGTCTCCTATTTCAGTCCGACAGAACCGAGATCGACAGCGAAACGATGAAGGGGCGGCACACAATCCTCAGTTCAAGCGCTGGCACACTCGCGGTAGTGTTGCTGCTCATGCTAGCGTGGTGGCCGGCAGCGGAGGCCATCCCCAATCCATGCCAATACTGTGCTTTCTGTTCCTATTGCGAGTGCGCCCCCTTGACATTCCCAAAATAGTGTTATTATCGTTCAAAAATAATTGTTTAAATATTTTTGAACTCTCATAACATCTTTTCGGATGCTCACTAGCCACACTTGATGTTCTCTACAACAGCAAATGCGAGGAGTGTCCATGCACGCACGTGAAGGAGTGCTCGCTGTGCAAGTGGTGCCCCTACTGCAAACTGTGCTCCATGTGCTCCACGTTCTGCGGTGAGGGCAGCATCGTCGAGAGCGGTACCGCATCAGCAGTTCGTATCGGGATTGTTCTATGATCACCGCTGTGCTCACTCGTTCCTGTACTGGTGGGGTTGGGTTGGGACGGCGGTGTGTACGGTGAAGCGACTGCACTGCTGGACAAGGTGATGAACTTCATGGGCCTGCAGTCACAGCCGGACTTCTCTGAGTTGAACAGTGACATCAAGAACCTCTCACCTCGCTTTACCAAGGAATACGAGGCCAAGAAGAAGGAGCTCAAGAAACGCCTCAAGGTACAGAAGAAGCAGGCGCGAGAGTCAAGCACGAATCAGCCTTCCTCTACTCCGGCCAGTGCTGCCGTGCCCACGGACGATCCCAAGGATGAGTTGTGAGCTGTGAGGTGAGGATAGTGCACAATGCGAGAGCACATTCCTCAAATACTTCAAAAATCAATATAATTTAGGTTTTTGATTGTTATTTGCTGTTTTTGTCACCGTAAAAGCAATACAGCATGGAGCAGGTGGGTGTGCTGGTGGAGGGGTTCCTGACGAGGACGCCCGATGAACGTACGGCGCACTGGCCGCTGGTCGACCTCGTACAGGCCGTGGGCGTGGCAGCCTTGTACGTTGCCGTCGTGGTCTTCCTGCCCCGCCTTCTTCACGGCTCCGGAGGAGGGGAGGAAGTTACTAAGTCAGCTACGAAGAAGGAGGAGCAGCTACGGGGCTTGCGCCTGGTATACAATGCCACCATGAGTCTCTTCAACCTCTACCTCGTCGTCGAAATGCTGCACCAAGCCTACCTCACCTCTTGGTTCGGTCCCATCACTCCCGGCACCGCCGGTCTTGGGGTATGAATTTTTCTTGGCGCGAATGAAAGGCGTTTTTGGACTTGTGGACTGACGTGTAGCTCTACCGCAGATGGCACGAGTGCTGTACCTGTACTACTTGTCCAAGATACTCGAATGGATCGACACCGTACTGCACCCCGCTCCAAACGCACACCACCAGTTGAGCGAGTGTCGGAGAGTCCCTAACCACGTGTAACTTGCGTGCCTGTGACAATGGAATGCAGGTTATCATGATCGTCCGTGGAGCACATCGGCAGTTGACGTTCCTGCACGTTTATCATCATGTGGGCACCTTCCTCGTGTGGCGGTTCAATCTGGCATATTATCCAGGCGGGGTACTTACCGCCATCTGTACGGGGTCTGCAATGGGGAACTGCATACTTAGATCGTACCACCTGTGCAGGAGGCGTATCCATCGGCCCTGCTTAACTCGTTCGTGCATGTAGTGATGTACTATTACTACTTCCAATCTACCCGCGGCGTTCAGGTGTGGTGGAAGAAGCATCTCACTCGCCTTCAGATCTCTCAGCTCTTCCTCTTCGTACTGCTCGGTACATGCCCCTCCTGTCGGGCGGCAATGCTAGCATTGTGATGTTAAACGTTCACTTACACCAGGTGTATACCTTGCGCTCGCGAGTCATCCGTATCATCGCTACATCGGAGTGATCAATGGCGGTTTTGCTCTCACTATCCTTATCCTCTTCATGCGATTCTACGCAGCAAGTTACGGTCGCAGTCGGTCCTCTGCTGTGCGTTCATCTTCTGCAGATCGACGGAAGGCCGAGTAGAAAGTGCCGTAATGCAATCCCAGGTCTTAAAGAGCTTCGCTAGCGGTTTAAGGTTGAGTGGTCACCAATGGCTTCAATTAAATCACTTGCTTACATACGCTCCACACATCGCGCAAATACCTTCGCTCCTGACGTAAGCGTGATAGGATAGCTTGAGCGTCTTCCGTCCCAACGGAATGGGCCTGAATTACTGCAGCCAGAGCGTCATGTACACCTGCGGCCATCCCCTGTGCATCCCTTCATACAAAAAGTGAGACAAAGTCCCAGTCACAAATTGCAGAGACTACAAGATCTTACCCGCAAACATAAAGCACCGCTCTATCTGAGATGAGTAGTCGGTAGATATCCTGACCGTACTCGATGATCCTATCCTGGACTCTGCGTGGCTCCTCTGCAAGGAGCAGGTTAAGAAGAGTTTCTCCAGGAATGTAACGCAACTTACCTTCGCGGGAAGCGGCTACAACCAGCCGAGTTAGTATCCCCTCGTGCAGCATATCCTCTAACTCTTCGCGAAACAGGAAGTCCCCGTCCAGGTAGCGAAATCCAAAGAAAAGCCAACACTCACCAAGAGTTACTTGGCCTCGCTCATGTATTGCTTTCCTGTGCTGCAAGAAGGATCTGTGATCACTGTCAAGTGACTGGCGGCGGTATATAATAGAAAGAAAGCAAAATCACCTGAACGGCGAAATGCCAGATCCTGCACAGACTAGAATGAGCGGTACAGTTGGATCGTCCACAAGCGCGAAGTCTATGGTCTTTTTGATGGATATTTCGACTCCAATCATATTGCCATTGTCGGCAACTTCTTGTTCCTCATAGTCACTCTTCACTTTCCGCTCTGCAGAGACATCACCTTGAAAGGCAAGAGAGTGTAGCCAAGAGGTGCACAGGCCTTGTCGCTTGTGGAGTTGTGGAGCAGGTGTGACGAATTCCAAGATTGGGAATAGAATATG
This sequence comes from Acanthamoeba royreba, assembly GCA_000826365.1. Lineage (NCBI taxonomy): Eukaryota > Discosea > Longamoebia > Acanthamoebidae > Acanthamoeba > Acanthamoeba royreba. The sequence continues at coordinate 16,503 of CDEZ01023836.1, forward strand.
AACTGAGGATGGGAAGAGCAGCGGTGACGACGCAATAGAGTAGTAACGTGCTCGCTGCGGGGGCAGATGTTCCAGCACATAAACTATCGGCGGCACGCATGATGGATACCGATCGAGTATTTCAAGCAAACTTGGCCTCTGCAAGTGTATTTTACGTGAGCACACTAAGCAGTTAAAGTTAGCTGGCGAGTAACGCACCTGTAGTAAGATGTTTCGTTGGTAAAACTCACGCTGCCACTTCTCTCGACCGCAGAGGTAAAGAAGCTCTTCCTTTTCCTCTTCATCAAACGTGAACTGGGCAAGCGTGTGAAGCATGGCCTTAGATGGTGGTGCAGTGATATCGCAATGGTACCTGTGCAGCCGATCAGCCAAATCCCATTGAATGTTGATAGGTCAGAACATGTATGTACGTAAGAGCATCGGCTAGCGTGCATGGCGGCAAGTCTATCAGGTGGTGGTGTGGGTTCTCATCCTTGGTCGTGCCCGCCTCGGCGGTCGTCCCTTCGCTGTCCTCTGTCGTAGCCACTACACGAATCATCTGATCTCCCTGCACTCGCAGTCTGCACGGTACATACATCAGCTCTCGTGTAATTTATAATTAATTTAATTTCTTTAGAACATACATAAATAATTCAGAACCAAATCAAGTAATAATGAAATAATTATAACATTTTAAATAATAAAAAATAGTGTACCTGCGAAGTAGGGCGAGGACAAGTGTGGGTTCATTGTGGGGCCGTACGGCAACGTAGTCCCCGGGCGAGTAGGCACCGTGGAGAGGGCGCGGCAGCTGCAGCTCCACCAGCACCGCCCGACGTACGTCGAGACCTGCTGCCAGTCCTGCCGCGGTTAGCACCTTGGCACCCACCACTGGTGCGAAGAAGTTGTTGGCAGAAGAGGTAGACGAGGTAGACGAGGAAGAGGAAGAGAGGGAGCTCGAGGATGAACGGGCGGTGATCGATGGCGAGCGGGCGGGGCGGGCGTCCAGCTCGTTCAGCATCTCCAGAGCGATGCTGCAAGGAGGAAGGCCGCCCGCCTGCAACTGCATCTGGAGCAACCGTGCGGTCGCGTGGTGACGACGCAGGGCCTGATCGTAGACGTCCCGTACGCACGTCACGCACCCATTGTGACAGCAGTCTCCTGGTCCCGGTTCCTCTGGTTCGGGTGGTAGTGCATACGTCCCCTTCATCCGCTCCACCTTCACCTTGCACCACTAGCGCTCCCAAATTTATTTCACTATTTCCCAAACACGTTTGGAAAACAACACAGGAAAGCCCTTTGATGGTGATGGAATGTTCTTGAGGCCAGGAGGGAGAAGGTGAAGATTTGTTGGCTAAGTACATGGGGAATGGGAGGGATGATGTTTATACGATAGAGGCGTCCTTGCTGTTGGGATCAAAGTCATCCTCGCGATTGGTCTGCATCGCAAACTGGGCCTTCACGCGCACGAAGTTGTCTTTGGCGTAGTCCGAGAAGGCCTCTGCGATCTCAGCCTGCGTGTTCATCACAAACGGA
>CDEZ01023838.1:0-10414 GCA_000826365.1 Acanthamoeba royreba
GCTGATTCGCAATTTGGTCACCTGTTTGCTTGGGGCCATACGCGGGAAGAATCGCGGGAGAACATGATACTTGCCCTGAAAGAGCTCTCAGTGCGTGGCGATGTACGCACTCCCGTTGAAGTACTGATCTACATTCTTAGTACCAGCGATTTCCGTAGCTCATTAGTACGTTCAGCTTTGTTGTTACAACGTAATCGCATGTCTCACTTGCGGCATCGTGAATAAGATTCATACAGGCTGGCTGGACGAGCTCATAGCCAAGGAATTCAAAACGGATAAGCCGGACCTTTGGTTGGTGCTCGTGTGCGGTGCGGTCTTTAAAGCCCACGCTCATTTCCTCGTACTTAGTTCTCCCCTGCAATCGTCCCATCACTTGAGGTTTAGCATCTCAATTTTTAACCTAATCAGACGATTCGAAGCGAAGCTATCGAGTTCTTACGACGGGGCCAAGTACCGCCGCCAGAACTTCTGGCCACCGAAATGGCCGTTGAACTGGTCTACAACAGCTACAAATATGGCCTTGTGGTGCAACGTAGTGGGCCGAATTCCTTCCTCCTCTCCGTCCCGGGCTGTCCGACCATAATTAAGGTTGCTGCGCACATCTTCGCACATCCAACTGACTGGCAGCTGTCCCGGAACTGACCCAGTTACTCGTTAAAATCTCAGGCTGAAGCATACGGTCTGCGCGGGGACAGGCTTCTGATCCTTGTTGATGGAAACTCACATACCTGCTATGGAAAGGAGGATCCCACAGGTCTGAGGCTCACAATCGGCTCACGCACCGTGCTCTTTGCCAAGGAGGTAGACCGCACTAGCGCCGACTTTTGATGTCCTGACAAGATATGAACCATTATCTCCTCTCGCAGTTTGATCCCTCGGCGCTTGTCACCCCTACTCCATGCAAGCTGGTACGATATTTGGCGGCCGATGGAGAGCACATCAGTGCAGGGCATTCCTATGCTGAGGTTGAGGTTATGAAAATGTACATGCCTTTGATCTCCAAAGAACCTGGAGTTCTGCGCCATCATGCAATCGAGGTACAGTTGCTATCGGCACTTTGCCCGACGAAGCGATTGACGCTTTCTTCTATTCAGGGAGCCGTTCTAGGAACAGGTGATCTGGTGGCGACCTTAGAGCTCGACGATCCGACGCGTGTTCAGCGTGCTATTCCTTATACGGGAGGTTTGCCCTTAATGAAGGAACCTCGCACTCTCGGTTCCAAGCCTCATCAAATTGTTCGTTCTTGTCTTTCTTCCCTACGAAACGTTCTCTCAGGGTAAGTATCTTTTCTTATTTTTGTGCTTCAACCGCTAAACTGAGGTATGCGCAGCTACCAACACCCGTCAGTTGGAAGCCTAACGAGCGAGCTGTTCACTTATCTTCACCATCCTGCTCTCCCGGCTCTCGAGATCTATGTACGTAGTTTTTAAGGTGTCCCGAGGGCATGATCTAATATCTGGACCTATCTGCCTGTGCTCGTGATCAGGACCTCTTGGAGACTATTGTGGTTCCTAGTGGTCCGGCAGAAGATGCTCTGCAGGCTGTTCGCAACCTTGTGGAGGAATTTAACACCTCAGTTTCTTCTGCAACTCAGGTTCCGAATTGCCCATCGTTGTAGGAAGTCCATTTGTTGCTTATTTGCTTCCCATGCCACAGAGTGGATTCCCTGTATTTCCGGCGGCCGCCTTGTTGTCCTTGCTTGATAAGGCGCAGCTGCCTGAAGCTGACGCCAAGGCATGGACGGCGGCCGTACAGCCCTTGAAGCAGTTAGTGCTCAATTACAGCGACGGGCTAGAAGTGCATGCGCAGCGTATTGTCGTGTCCCTACTTCAGGACTATCTTGCTGTGGAGCAAATATTTCAGGTAAATACCCAGAGAAATGCGACGTTCCTCATGTTACTAACCGGGTTGGTGTTGCAGGGACGCCACGTTCCTACAGTATTGCAGGAACTTCGCGAGAAAAACAAAGGAGATTTGGGTCATGTGGTAGACCTTGCTCTCTGTCATGCGCGCAGCTTGCAATGTGCGCAGGGTGTCGTAGCTCTCATCGAACAGGTGGAAAGCCGCCACTGGTCCGTTATTGATCGTTATCTTCCAATCCTTCATGATCTCGCCGCTCTGGTGGGAAGCAAGGGTACTCTTGCTTACGCCATGCTTTTTTTTTTGATTTTAAATCACGGTTAACTCAACCAACTTATTATTCAGGAGCATCAGTGGTGTCACTTAAATGTCGACAGATGTTGATGCGGCAATCCCTGCCCTCATTCCAACAGCGACAGGCACCTCTCCCTTACAAATCGTTCCTTGCCCAATTTGATCGCAAGTCTCATCATTGGCACCTTTTCAGGCTGCTATTGAAGAGTATTTACGGCGAACCGCCTCTTTCACCGATGAACAGCAGCGCTTGCACCATATTGACACACTAGTGGATGAATCAGCATCGGTTTTTGATTTACTGGTGGGTCTTCTTAGTCATCAAGTACGAGAACCCTGGCACACATGCACACCAGCTGTATTCATTAATGATCGAATCCGCTCATTAGGACGGAGAGCTGCGGCGGTTGGGGCTGGAAGTTTATATTAGGCGAACCTATCGCTCCTATGCTATCAACAGCTTGTCAGTACTCGAACGCCCACGACCGACTGACGACGATGGTGAGGGATTCATGTACGCCGAGTTCCACTTTGTACAGGCCGACCTTTACCAATCTGCCACGATCGCTACTGCTCCCGGTCCCCACACTATCACCCGTCCCGAGTCGGTTGATGATCTCATGCTCCTTGAACGCGAACGTCGCTCACGGCTGCTATCCGGTGGCTCAGCTGCGCGCACTCCGAAGGAACCCACGCGTTATGGGCTCATGCTGGTCTTTCAGGATATCGATCAAATGCGCAGCCTCTTCGAATGGGCCATGCAGGCCTACATGCCGCCTCCCCACGAGGGTGGAGAACTGGTTAACATTCTGAACGTCATTCTTCTTAAAAGCGAAGTGGCTGAAGGAACTGACGCAGAGCGGGCTCTTATTACAGACTTCGCGGCCTTCCTGCAACCTCACACCGATTTCCTCCGCTCTCTCGCTATCAGACGAGTCACTTTGGTCATCTCCCGTGACCACGAGTTCCCGGACCATTATACTTTCCGCGAGCGACTCGATTACATGGAAGACTCCATCTACCGTCATATAGAGCCACCACTCGCCTACCATCTCGAGCTGCGTCGTTTGGCTAATTATAGTATCGAATACGTCCCCACAGCGAACAGACAGCTGCATCTTTACTACGCTCAGCAGAAGGGAAAGGAACATCTGCCTTCTCCGCAGTGCCAGCGACGCTTTTTCGTTAGAGCTACCGTGCGTGGGGGATCTGTGCTGGGAAGCAAAGGCAACATGAGCGGCACCCAGCTCCAGTCCATCCTGCACACAGAGGGCGAAAAAGTATTCACCGAAGCTCTCAATGCGCTCGAGTTAGCCGTCCGAGAACCGCGTTTTCAGAGCTGCAGCAATCACCACATCTTCCTCAAATTCATGCCAGAAGTGGTGATCGCACCGGAGAAAGTGGATAGTATCCTGCGTACTCTGGGAGAGCAGTACGGCCGTCGCATGTGGAAGTTACGAGTATCAGAGGTGGAAGTTATGGCTGTTCTTAAACAGCCATCAGGAGGAGTCGTCCCAGTTCGGTTCTTTGCGACGAACCCTACCGGCTACCACTTCAAAATCGACGCCTACGCCGAGGTGAAGGAGGCCGGCCGAACCAAACTCGCCCCTATCCAGCGTGGCCGAGATCCAACCCCGCTCCCGCCGCGTGACATTTCCGAGCCCTACCCGGCCGTTGATCCTATCGAGCAGCGCCGTCTCATCGCTCGGCAGAATGAAACCACTTATGTTTATGACTTCCTCGAGCTCTTCCAGGAGGCCCTCAAGGATATATGGCGTGAATATACGGTTGCCTGCCGCAAGGCCACACAAGCCAGTGCCGCCAAGGACAAGGTTTTGGATACACCCAAGGTGCTACTCGAAGCGTGGGAATTGCTGCCTGACTCCTCGGCCCCGGGCGGCTTGCGCGAAGTTGCCAATAATCCCATCGGCCAGAACGAAATCGGCATGGTCGGATGGCGCCTTCGTCTCTACACTCCGGAGTGCTACTCGGGACGCGATATAATGGTTGTGGCCAACGACCTTACCCATCAGATTGGATCCTTCGGCCCTGACGAAGATTTCTACTTTGAGGCTGTCTCCAAGCTTGCTCGGGCCCGTGGTCTGCCCCGTATCTACCTAGCGGCCAACTCGGGCGCTCGAATTGGCCTCGCCGAAGAGGTTAAGCAAGTTTTCCGTGTGCAATGGGTTGACAGCAGCGATGTCACAAAGGGCTTCCAATATCTCTATCTAGAGGACGCCGATTATGAAGCGCTGCGCCCTTACGTCAACTGCCAGCGCACTGCCGACGGAAAATGGAGAGTTATTGATATTATCGGTAAAAGGGATGGCCTTGGCGTTGAAAACCTGCGCGGCTCCGGTCTCATAGCCGGTGAAACTTCGCGTGCCTACGAAGAGATCTTTACCATTACTCTCGTCACTGGTCGGACAGTCGGTATCGGTGCGTACCTGGTACGCCTTGGCCAACGGACTGTCCAGAATCAGGTGCGTAACCTTTTACATCCCTCATCTTTGAGTATCACGCAGGAGATCTAATCCTCCATGCTTCTCACATAGGGCCCTATTGTGTTGACCGGTGCATCAGCATTGAACAAAGTCTTGGGTCGTGAGGTATACACCTCAAATGTGCAACTTGGCGGTCTCCAGATTATGTATGCCAACGGCGTGTCTCATGTGGCTGCCAACGACGAGCTGAAAGCTGTAAAGGCGATCCTCCAGTGGATCGGCTACGTACCCGGTGCTCGAGGAGAGCCGTTACCGCTGCTGCCGACTCCATGGGACAGAGTGGAGCGTCCAGTAGAATGGATGCCGCAAGAAAACACCCCTTACGACCCGCGCGAAATGCTATGCGGATCCGAGCAGCCAAATGGCGAGTGGTGCGGAGGCTTTTTCGATCGGGACTCCTTCTACGAAACGCTGGCTGGGTGGGCCAAAACGGTCGTATGCGGACGAGCGCGCCTTGGAGGTATACCGGTGGGAGTCATCGCCGCAGAAACACGTATAGTGGAACGGGTAACGCCAGCCGATCCAGCAAATCCGGCCTCCCATGAGAGTGTCTCTCAGCAGGCTGGAGGCGTGTGGTATCCCGATTCCGCTTTCAAGACAGCACAGGCCATTATGGATTTCAACAAAGGCGAACAGCTACCGCTATTCATTTTCGCCAATTGGCGCGGCTTCTCCGGCGGTATGCGTGATATGTTCGATGAGATCCTCAAGTTTGGCTCCTACATTGTCGACAATCTGCGCGGCTATGCTCAGCCTGTGTTCATCTACATTCCTCCTTTCGGCGATCTACGTGGTGGTGCTTGGGCTGTGTTGGATCCCACCATCAACCCAGACATGATGGAGATGTATTCCGCTGAGACTGGCCGCGGAGGAGTACTAGAGCCATCTGGCACTGTGGAAATCAAGTACAGGGATCGCGAACTTCTGCTGGTAAATATAAAAACCAAGTTACTGATTTGGTATGCTTGCGATGATACTGAGCTACATTCACGTGTGAAATAGACTATGCACCGACTGGATGTCAAGCTGCAGCAACTCAAGCTCGCTCTCACTAATGCGGCAAACAAAGAAGATAGTGAGCGGATTACACGGTACAGGCCCGTCAAACAAGAGATAGTGATGCCGCCTTCTGAACTGCTTGGGCTCTTTCGCAGGGAGATTGCACAGCGGGAAGTGGACCTCCTCCCGATCTACAGGCAAGTGGCGGTGGAATTTGCCGCTCGACACGACACGCCCGGTAGAATGAAGGCTAAGGGCGTCATCACAGACATTATCCCTTGGCGTCAATCTCGTGCCTTCTTCTACTACCGCCTCCGTCGCAGGCTCGCCGAAGAAAGAGTGCGCACGGAAATCGCACGTGTAAGCGAGACTCAGCTCTCGCGAGAACAGGTCACTGGCCTACTTCGTCAGTGGCTGCAAGCCTCTAACGAGGCCTCGTCCGACACGATCGACCGTCTGTGGGCGGATGATGGGGCCATGTTCAAGTGGCTCGCTGATCACGACGCCTTCGTGCCGCGCCTTCAACAGTTGCGACGCCAAGCTGTGATCAGTCGTGTGGCACACGCTGCGAGCTTTGACTTCTCTGCATGGAAGGCAGCCTTGGCGCAGGCTCTGCCAGCGCTGCCGCTGCAGCAGCGCGCCGAGATTGCCGAATTGGTTCGCCAGCTTGCTGACACGGGCAACTCATCCTGATGATCCTGTTGTTTTTACCCAACGTACTCCGTAATGGGATTTCACTTTATTTCTTGAGCGAGATGTAGGCAGGGGCTAGAAGGAGCCGCTTTTTCTCTTGAAGGGCAACAACACTAGCCTTCTGACCCCTGGCGATGGCGTCCTTTAACTGTTTTTCTATTACTGTGAATAGACAAGGTTTGAGCAGCAAACGTGGCGTGCTAACGATCAGCGATGGTACCTTGGAGGGCCCGATAAGGCCAGCGCTTGTTATCATTGGCCTGCCGGAATCGTTTGGAGAAGGTAGCGTTGGACATTTGTAAACGTGAAGCGGCCTCCTGTTGAGGTAAGTGCAACAGAGCTGTAATGTCGATCCGCCCTTCTGTCTCAGGCACCCTATACAGTGGTAGTGATTTAGTCCCGACCAACGCAAGCGAAGGATTATAAGCGGATGTACAGGGAAGCACTACTGTCAATCAAAGGAGACGTAGAACCGACCACCAGGGGGGATGATGACAGTGCTAGCGGAGAAGTCCCATGTTCGTCCTTCAGAGTGGTCGACCCTTTAGACAGAAGACAAGGGAATGGGCGAAGAGAAAGGTACGGTGGTTTGGGCAGCTTGATGCTCTTGCATGAACTTGACGTAGCGGTCCTCCTATACAGCGGAAGAGGTCAAAAATGGCTATCGGAAACGGAACCAAGAGAGAATACATACAGAAATACGCGAAACGAAAGCGGCAGTTTGTATCTGCTTACTTGTGCTGTCACAGGACGAAGGGGTAGTAGATTGGGGCAAGGTCTCCCAGGAAATATTACTAGGAACGTTGCTGGAATCCACATGAGGGGGCACACCAAGGGCTAGATCACCGATCCATTCCATGGAGGGACGAGTCTGAACGGGCTCTTTAGAAGCTGGGACAATGTTACGAGCGAGAATTGCCTGGTAGGGCGATACAGAGTCCTACGCAGGGGGATACGTGAGATATGGAAAGATAGTATACAGGATAAGGGATGTACGGTAGGAGCGCAGTAGGGTGGAAACTGGGCATTTCTAACATGTGCCAGGTGCGTCAGATACTCTGCTGCGGATGTTGGCCGAGGTGGGTACGAGTGAATAGGAGTAGTTTCGAAAATTGCGGAAGACAATGTAATTCTAGAGGAAGCTGTTTCGACGGTAGACGAAACCGAACCGGTTTCACCCGACACTTCTTCCCCTGCTCAGGGGTGGAATATGAATTGGCATGAGGTTCACAGCAGTTGGATTCAGGAGCGCTATTACCAGGACAGGCTGGAGCAGCTATTTTCTTGTCGGAACTATCCAAAGGTACAATGTCTTGAACGCTGATTCGCGGTCTCTTGCGTGGTCCCTCTAAGTGTTTGTCGGGGATGGAAGAGGAACAATCGCTTTCGGGAATTTGGTCCTGCTTCGGGTGCGCTGTGACTTCGCTTGTTGCAGTCTCTGTGAGAGCCACAATGTAAATGAATTCACCCAAAAGACGCAATACCAGGTGAGGAGAGCTTACCTGAATCATCGAGTACGTTACGTTTAAGAACAGTAGAAGACACCATAAAGCGAGAGTGAGAACAGCGGATAAGATGTGAACGAGTCTGAGTAGCGCAGAAAAGATGGGATCCTCCTTCTGCCGAATCGAAAGGAGACGAGAAGGCTGAGTCGGCAACAGGCGCAGCAAAAAGTTGAAATTCAAGACAGTAGTAGGAAGCAGCATTCTCTGGAGAGGCAGAGTTGTGGCTGGAAGCGGCTGTCACGGATACGGGCACTGTGGGGAGTAGTTTGAGGGAAGGAAAGGCAGCAAGACCGTTGGGCTCGACGGTTGTGGAAAGAATGCCCTCCAACGCATGATCAGCAGGCACGGAGACACCATACGGGTCGAGAGCGAGAAGCGACACACGACATGTGAGACGTCCTGCCTCGTACTGTGCACGATGTCTGTAATGTACTCGCACTACGGGAGGTGGCTTCAGAAACTCACTAGTCCCGAGCTCGATTTGGCCATCAGGCTCCTGTTCCACCCACATATCCGCATCCTCGCCATTCACCTGTTGTCTGAACGATCACGGGGAACACCAAAGGGAGAGACGAGAATCAGTTAGGCACTTTGCACGCAACCCACCACCAATATGATTGATCCTTGATGGTCATCGTGATCATCAGACCAAACCATACACCCAGCTACTTGCATCCTTTTCCAACTCATTTTCCCCCGCCTTCGCGAATCCCCTGCCTCTCGTGTGGTGAGGGAGGCGCGTACGGGAGGAGACCCAGGGCGAGGGCGGCCAGCGCGTCCCGCGCGCAACGTACGTCGTCGGGAGGCAGCGTCGGCCGTGCGCCAGATCCGCTAGCAGTTGCCGCCACAAGGAGTTCCCGTAACGCGGCGTCGCTCACGGTGTCGATGATGCGCCACGGGTGGCCAGGCCTGGCTGCCCTTGCCTGCTGCACTTCCTGGGCCTTCTCTTCCTGCTCCTGCTGGCTACCCTCTGGCGCGGCTTCGTCTACTTGAGGAGGACACGTGGTCGCGGGAGGGAGCGTGCGGGGGCGCGCGGCGGAGCGGACGGCGGGGAGAAGAGAGGCAGGGAGGAGGGGGACGAGGTCCTCCACCACCCACTCCACTGCCCGCTTTCCTGACGGAACTCCCCACCCCTCTTCCTCCATTCCTCCTTCTCCCTCGTGCTCCTCTTTCACCTTTGACGGTCCCGCAGTGGCGCCGGCAGCTCCAGCCATGTAGCGCACGGTCCGCAGCTGCGCCAGGGGGTCGCTCGACGAGGCCAGGCCCTGGGGGAGGCGTAGGACGAAGGTGGAGAGCAGGGGGGAGGGGGCGTCCATCCGGCCTAGTGCAGTGACTGTTGGTGGTTACTTGTGGTGACTACTCGTCCTCTATTGCCGCCGCCTCGTCTATTGGACTCGTTCTCGTCGTCGTGGTGCAACGCAAACAATTGTAGTTTTAGCAGCAGTAGTAGGTAGTAGGTAAGTAGGTAGTAGGTAGTAGAAGGAGTAGAAGGAGTGGTAGTGATGGTCGAACGTGGAATTTCCTCCTCCTCGTGCTCACACGTGGGCAGGCACGAAGAACACATGTGTATGTATACACTTGACGGAAATAGATAAGGATGTGGCTACCGATATATATATCTTGAGCACGATGACCAAACTGGGATTGCACGGGACAAAATAGGAGATCATCATCCTATGCCCTATATGACCAAGAGACGACAACAACGGCCGCCTCACCAGAGGAGTGCGACTGACTGGCACAGCACTTGCCGCCACAAGCCGCGATCACGTCGGGGAAGGACGCAGCCGGTAGTAGACAGCGGCGAAAGAGGAAGGAAGGTAGGTCGTGACCAACCCATCGAGCTGCATCAGGAGTCCCGATGCCACGCCACGCACACGCTCGCTCCCCCTGTACCGCACGCGCACAAACTGCCAGTAGATCACCAGACCCACCAGACCCACATACCTGCAACGCAGCGCAAGCCTACGTCAAGCGGTGTTTGCGCGCAACATGGTGCCTACGAGGGAACCGGACATGGACGTACCCCTGGAAGCATTTGATGACCATGAGCGGGAGCAGCAGCAGCTCCAGATACGCTGCGACAAAGAACAGCTGCTCGCTCCGGTCGAGCACCTGCGCGGCGGCCTGATATCCATATCGCCTGCCGACCAAGCCTCAACGATTTCAGTGATGGGAGAGATATGGGTGACTTGACTTGAAGCGGTACGTACAGAAGACCCGCGCGAGGGAGGCGAGATGAGGCGTACGACGCGACATTCACCAATGCATAAATCAGGACCACGGGCACGAACACTGCACATAAATGATGTATGAGGAAGGCTGCCTTCAAGGGCCCTGCTTGTCCGTGGACACGTACGCAGCACTGGGTGCTCGTTATTCAAGAAGACAAGGGCCAGGAGGAGGTAGTGTGCACTGTCACTGGCCATCAGGCGAGCCCAATACTCTCCCGTAAAGCGAGGCGGCTGCTCCATCACCATCAGTACCAAACCTAGGGCAAGGAGACCATGCACAGCCAGGTAGCCCAGCAGGTTTCTCTCTCTCTCTCTCTCTCTCTCT
>CDEZ01023844.1:4508-17388 GCA_000826365.1 Acanthamoeba royreba
CGAAAGCCGAGCAAAGTATTTTTCATCATGCGACCATTTGAAAGTGGGCCAGGTCATTTCCTTAGAACCAAGGAACCCACGCTTCTTCAGTCCAGTGTGAACATCCCAAACAATCACACCTTGCGGGTCCTTGGGATTGTCATTCCTAAATAAAGCACCGAGGAACACAGAAGAAGAAACTATTAAGGTCGTCATGGCATGGTTGTCACAGGTGGCGCTCTTGCACGTACTGGGAAAGTTGAGTAGAGAAAGTGACCAGGTAGTTCTCGCGCGGAGAGAAATCGAGAAGTTTCACTCCGGGATGTTGGAAGCGCATCACCTTTTCCCACTTCTCGGTACCCCACAGGATGACTCCTTGCCGGTGAAAGGTGCCCAAGTACGTGCCGTGTGGTGACCAAGTCACATAGGTTTCCGTCATGTCCTGATGTTGTTGTTTCAAGTTAGTTATCCTGTTGAGCGTTTAAATGGGGGTGGCACGAACCTTCCTGCGAAAGTGGGGTTCGGCCTTCTTCTTGCCCTCATTCCAGAGTATTTCGGTCATGTCGGCATAGCGAAGAGTGAACTGATCACGCGCTTGGCCAGGATCCTCAATGAGCCACCAGTACAAGTTTTCCTGTAACAAGTCGAGGGGCGATCGTAGTTCAGTGACAAATGTGAGTTGGTGAGGGACGCTCCCCCCCCCCAAAAAAAAGAGACTCCGGGAAATAAAGATGGGAGGGACCTTAGGTTTGTAGGCGGGCATCTCGATGGGTTGGAACGCATCAGTGACCTTGTCGTAGACCTGGAAGTCCTCGAAGAAGTTGACCCGGAAGATGTGAGCGCGGTCGAGCTTGTAGCCGTTGGTCTGCTGCACAGCATTGCGGGCGGCCTCCACAGTGGAGAACTCGACGAAGGCGTAGCCCTTGGTCTGGCCCTTCTCGTCAGTGGGCATAAACACCTCCACGATGGCACCACCGGCGATCTGACTGTAAATCTTGGTCACCACACCCAGCAGCTTGTCAAATTTGTCCTTGCCCACCACGGGCAAGTTGTCCACGATGATGGCCGTCGCAAAGCTCTTGTCCAACTGCACGGGGGCCTCACCAAGCACATGGTACTCGTCGGGGTAATCGGCTTCTAGCTCGTCCTCGTCTTCGAGCTGCCGGTGGCGGATCACTTGCACGTCGGCCATTTCGGTTGCTGTTGTTGGTGGGTCTTCTATGACTGACTTGCGCGCAGACCACACTCCAGTACGTACAGTGAGGAGAGAGAGAGAGATGGATCGGAGAAGATGAAGAGAACAGAGAGATGAGATGACTCGCGACAGGAAATACTCCAGAATCGACAGATTTTCCTTTTCAYTTTATCATGAWTTTCTTTATGGTCTAAAATGCAAAAAAAGCAAAAGGACAGCRCAGGGAAGGAGAAGCGGAAGAGAGGACCATCTACGCGTCGTTGTCAAATGCACGGCGGCCGGATCGCGCTTGCGTGAGTGGGATGTCCTGTCAACATCAGAATGACACATGAGTTAACAACAATTGCTGCACACATCATTCAGAGTCTAAGGTAAGATGGTGGGCTCGTACAGTGGACGTTTGGTTGAGAGCCTGGGCCGGAGAGATGATGGTTGAGCTTGTGGCAGGAGGGCCGATTGGTTGTAGTGCCGGGATGAGCTTGGGAAGCTCGGCTATATTTACGATCTGGTCGTAGTAGAGCAGGAAATTTTCCTTCTTAACTTTCTTCCAGTTGGTGATGTCGAAAAAGATGTAGGTTCCTCGCTCATAACCGCTAGTCTTCATCACTGGTTCTGAATCCACCCGAATGAACCACAGTTGGAGGGCCTTGTGAAATCGCCAATCCCGATTGTACCTTCGCGACATGAAGGGAATCGCGTTAGCGCAGCTCAACTCCACCCGCCACTTTACGGTAATAAATAAATAGCCAAGAAGATGATCGTACAACTCAATAGAAGCGGTTACTTGCAGAAGATCGCGGGGCATGGCATAAAATGCATAAATGAGGGTTTCATCAGAAAAGAGCTGCACTTTGGATTCGGCTGGTTGCATGGGCGGTTGCATATAATAACACAAGGGTAGATGAAATTCGGGTTCCCTTCTTGATGGTCCATCGGCAAAGGGCGAAGTGAAGGAAGCGTATAGACAACTGTTTGTTTGTTTGTTTGTTTGTTTGTTTGTTTGTTTGTTTGTTTGTTTGTTTGTTTGTTTGTTTGTTTGTTTGTTTGTTTGTTTGTTTGTTTGTTTGTTTGTTTGTTTGTTTGTTTGTTTGTTTGTTTGTTTGTTTGTTTGTTTGTTTGTTTGTTTGTTTGTTTGTTTTAGAGACGGGATTAGCTCTCTGTTTTACGGTTTACTCTGTGGGAAAACGCACTCGGGGGAGTTGAGGTTAAGGCCAAGGGTCGTGAGATCAGTCCCCAGAGCGAGCGTGTTGAGGTCGGGATCAGTCATCCTTATTACACTTAACAGACCCAGCAAACCAAACCTATCTGGAAGGGATGTCTACAACATAGGCCGACCATGATTAGCGCAGCTAGCAAGAATCTGCTGATCAGAATCCATGTGTACCTTCGATAGAGCCTGGTTTAAGCGCATGTGAGGCAGAAATGGTTCGTACTGCTGCGACGAACTCATGGGCGGCGTGGTACTTCGCATTCCTACAATTTCACGGGAAAGCGTTCAGAGTGCGTAGGGATACGGGTGTATTGGAAAAGAAACGAATGGATGAAAAGAAAGCGCACCTGAACTAGCACCACCACCACCTGTGTGGCCCATACCCATCTGGGAATAAGCTTGAGTTAGGCTCACGCCTTTGTTGGTCGAACCAGCCGAAGCAGCGCCGTAGCCGCCAACATGAAATTGTGAATTCGGGTTCATGTTCAACAAGGCATTTTCGGTGAGTTGCTCACCAGTGAGATCTTGGGGATGTCCGCCGTTGCTACCGATACCCTCCCCCTGCAGGACCATTCCAAAAGCCACAATTGTAAGGAAATGGCCTCAATCCAAAACGACCTCATAGTCCAACCTTGTAGTTTGGAGCTGATAACGTGGGAAAGTCCTCCTGGGTAAGGCGTATCATTTGATCCTTCTGTTGACTCATGCCTTTATGTTGCATACCTAGAAAGAGAATTGATCCACAGTTCAGGATGACGGTTATATCCGCTACGGAAGCGCTTTAACTAGTGGCACATTGTTTTTACCTAAGGCAGGAAATTCAGTCATATCGTGTAACGATATTTCTTGCTTACTTCCGCTTCCTGGCATACCCGAAGCTGGTTGTGTCGCGATGGTGCGAGCACTTGTTGCTAGAAAGAGAGGTAAGCCACTCGCACATTGAAAAAATGGCAGTTGTGTTAGGAACCTTTTGTGCCATCCACGCCGGCTTGTGATTTTGCCGTTCCTATTGGGGGCTGGGTCGTATATCCACCACTTGCGCTCACCATTCCTACACCACCTGCTGGTAATTGGGAGATTGCGTTAGGCGCGTCTGATGCAAGAACGATCACGCCCACCGAGAACCAAACGTACTTTTAGCGTCTACGCCCAAAGGCATTTGCATTTGCTTCATTGTGCCAATTGGTGGTTGTTGGGTAAATCCGTTACCGTTAACTAAACCAGCGCTACCTGCAACACATCGAGTACAGCAAGGATCAGCCAACATGATCGGGTGGCCAAAATAAGCGATACTGCTGGCTTACCTTGGCGATTGATCATGGTAAATAAATCCACTGAGGGATTGTAAGAGTTCGAAGCCGAAGGCATCGATATTGTTTGGTTCGAAACTCCCTGCCGCAGCTGCGCTGCATTTAAACTGGGTGGTGTAGATGTTGTAGCTGGGTTCAGGATTGATGGGCCGCCCATGCCTTGTGCCTGAGGTCGTGTTGGTCCTCCACTAATATTTACACCCAATTGAGCCCGCGCCATTGTTTGTACGGGACGAGCCGATCCGCTCATACCTGGAGGAAGGAGTTTTAAAAATAAAATAAAAATAAAAACTGGAAACACCAGTCTCTCATACCCAATTGTCCCATGTGCATTGTGGGTCCTGGGCCTGGAGGGCCGGAATGCGCTATAGGAAGGCTGGGTCCTGCGCTCGTAGCGGTATACCGTCCCATTCCTCCTACTTCTGCAGTCCCCGTTCGGGCTACGCCTGAAGCTGTATTAACGCTGGCTCCTGAACCCATCGAAGCTACTCCTACGTTCATTGTTCCTAATCCGCTAACAGGACCTGGTCCTCGATTTCCCATTGCCGCGAGGCCATGAGTAGCTTGCTGGACTGGCTGGAGGGCAGCACTGTGACCTACTGTTTGAGGCAACAAGTCCCAAAGTCAAATTGACGCAAAACCAGGTAACGACAAAGAAGGACCCATGGGGAGGGTTGGGCGACATACCAGGGAACATGCTCGCTGCAGGCTGGCGTTGCACGAACACAAAGGTATGGGAGAGTCAGGCTTGGTGCAGCAGTGAAGCTGATTCTTGGGGGAATGTTTGTTTGGAGGGGGGGAGAGAACCTCTTTGTCCTGCCGCGGGTAGTAGTACATCTTGGGATCAAAGTCGTCCTCATCGTGTGATTGGAAGTTGTCTTTGAAATAGGCCATCTTGTCCTTGCGCGGGTCAAGGTGACCTTGCTGCTGGCCTCCCTGCTGACCCCCTTGTTGTGCCTGCTGCTGCTGCTGCTGCTGCTGTTGCTGCTGCTTTCGAGTGGCTACAGAACCACTGCTTGTTGACGAGGGAATCCCCGAAGGAGGGGCACCGCGCGAGGTCATACGTCGTGGGGGGACCAAAAGATGAATCTCTGCCTTCCTCTGGCCTTAAACAAAAAGAAAAAAGAAAGTCMATTTCCTGACTATTTTATCTGATCCTTTCMCAAACAGATCAATTGATAGGTATTCTAAATATGTGGGGCTAACGGCCTCCGCTCTTTTGCGCGGGAAAATCACAACGACCGCACAACTCTCGCACAAACACAACCAACGAACAACAACAACACCAACAACGACCACAACACAACACCACATCTTGGACAGAGGCGCCTCGGCACACATGGAAGTGACAACGATAATGAACGCGATGCTGTCTTTCCTCAAGCATTACGCGCCGCTAGAAGTGCTCTGGAATCTGTCCTCCGAGGTCCAGCTTCTTGTCCTTCTTTCTCCTCTTGCCCTCTTCGTGTTCCTGCTGTCACCTCTTCTACGGTATGCCAAGAATGATCGAAGCAAAAGCCCAGTACCACCTCCGGCGGCTGAGCTAGCAGTGGAAGGGGCGGCAACGACACCCGAGGAGAGCCTGCGCCAGGCTGCGGGCCACCTGCTCCGCCGGCGCATGGTGAAAGCCCTTCGCCGAGCCCCTGTCCCTCAGGAGTACACCATCGATCCTCCCACTGCGTCGGGTTGGGAAGGAGAAGAGGACTCCGAACTGCAAGTAGTGCCGCTCTCAGTGCCTTATGTTCCACCATCTGCTCCTCATGACGACCATGACGACGATCCAGACCACGCCAAGACCGAAGGACCTGCCGGCAATGTGGCAACGGCTGCGGTATTGCTTGATCAAGCTCCGGTGCTTTCCAATGTAGCTTGCGATAGCAGCGAGAGTACGCTCGCAGCGGCGGCACATCCAGAGGGGCAAGAAGAAGGAGAAGAAGAAGAAGAACAGCAACAACAAGAAGCTCAAGACATTGTCATCACTGAAGCAGGCGAGAAATCCGGCGGCAGTAGAAGGAAAAGACAACTACTGCTGCGCTCAGACAACGACCAAGCGAAGGAAGCAGAAGGAGACCTGTACGCCTTCAGTCCTATGGCGCGACGTAGCCTAAGGAGATCGTTCGCGCCGAACCGCCTTTCCCCAGGCGGCCAGATGCTCCCTTCCACGCCTACCCGCTCCAAGCGAACCGCTGGTCCTTCTTCGCGAAAGAGTGAGCGCGCTTGAGCAAAATGGCCGACCTACCGCGGCTGTGACCGGCTCTCTGCCTTAAGTGGCGGTGATGAGGTCAGCTATATATGCACAGACTGTGATGGAAAAGTTTTAAGTGTAGGCCTGTACGAGGAGAAGAAGCACAACAAAGTCAACCCTGATTAATTCGATTACCCCAGCCTGCCGGGTGGGTATCCTTGTAGTCATCCCACTCACGTTGTTTGTAGACTTGCTTCTCTTCCTCATCGTCATCGTGATCGCTCACATCCTCATCATCGGGGTTACGAGAACCGCCGCTCGCCGACGGCTTGGCGGCGAAACGCATCTCCAGGGCGGCAGCGTCCTCGACGCTCATCGAGGGCAGGGTCCATGACGGACGGAACACTTCCGTCAGCTTTTTCCCTCTCATGTCTCCTCCTGTTGTCCACAACGACCCCTCACCCAGAGGCACAACCTGCCATTATAAGCCCAATTAAGTGAACAGCACATAGCACGTGTGCGCGTAAATGTAAGTACCTTGTTGTCCTCTTTGTGGGCCTTTGGTCGCTCCTGCTGCTCCCTTTTTGCATCAAGTTCCCGCGCCATCTCTGACGCACTCAGCCGTTCGGCCAGAGGCAGTTCCTGCGTTCACACACGGACGGAACAATGATAGAAAAATGCTTGATCAGGAGAGATGACGAATTAGCCAGAGCAGGAGGGATTGGTATGCCTGCTGTATGGCATCGAGTTCGTTGAGAGCCTTCAAAACAGAAAGTTGCAAGATGCGTAACCAAAGCTCTCGTTCCATCTCCTCGTCCCTTTCGTCATGTTCATCATGGTCGGCGTGTACAGAACCTGCGTCGTGTGAGTGGGCACATTCAAAAGGTCGAGGCTGGGCACGCTGCACCTTGTTTGTTCAACTGGGCGATGACCTGCTGCAATTCCCGTTCCCTTCGCGCGCGGTTGACCTTTTCCGTCCGGCGCGCTGTAGCCTGCAGGGGCGCCTCCCTGTGCCAAGCATCAAGGTCCTGTTTGACGTGTTGCAAAGTGTGCAGTTGGTGAATGTCAAGTAGGGTACACAAATAAAGTGTTGTGTTCACCTCCTGGCAGAGGCCCTCGTGCCGCTCGATCTCGGAGAGAAAGTCGGTGAAAAAGGCCTATTGTGCGCGACGTTAAGTTACATTAGCCAGGCCGTGGTTGCCAGTCATACGCGGCGGATGCCATCGCACCTGGGCGCTTTTGAGCTGACGGGCACGCTGAGTGAGGCCTGGTTTATCCATGAGGAGCTTCCCCACGTAGTACGGCACCAGCAAGTACCTGCCACACAAAGGAGTTAGGTATACGGTGAGAGCGTGCATGCACGCACGCACATAGAACACATACACACCGTAAAGAAGAGGTGCCAAAGTCATCAAGGTGCTCATTGCGGGAAAAGAGGGCGGGGCGGTGGACGCGGAGGAGCGCGTGGCAAGATTCCCAGGCGAGGAGAACCTCATCGATAGCGACGCCGCCCTTCCCCTGGTCGAGTGCCTGCTGCTTGTACCACGCCCTGGTGAACAGACTCGACACGCTCTCCTCGCCACCTCCGCGGTGCGGCTCCTCCTCCTCCATGTTCTTTGCGATCTCGACGTACCAGCTCTAGGTGGGGAGTCCCATTTTTATGCGTCGTCCTTTTTCTTCTCCGGATCAGAAAAAGGAAAGGAAAAAGGAAAGGAAAAGGGGCCCACTGGGGCCAAAGTTTGAACAATCACAATCGGTCGGTACGCCCACCGACGGTGGGCAACTAGGGTACACACCACCACCACACCACCTTATCTCTCATTAATGTGAGAGTGATTGACACAACACCTATCCGTAGAAGACGATGGAGCATTTCTTGCAGAAGACCTTGTTGTCGTGAAAGAAGTAGGAGGTCGTAAGCTTGGTTTTGCAGTGGGAGCAAACGAAGTGCTGCGGGTGATATCGCTTATCTAAGGATAAGCCAGGAAGAAAAGAGAGCAAATGAGGAGCTGCTCCTCATTTCCATTATACCGGTAAAGAGGAGGAACGGGTACGGACCCTTGGCACGCACACACTTGCCGATGATGGGTCTATCACACTCAGGGCATAAGAGACCCTTTTCCTCATAGTAATGTTTTTCGCAGTAGGCAAAGCCTTCATGCTCAAAGAAGCTACCTGTGAACGGATTGTGGCAGGACTTGCACACGAAACACTATTGAACAGTGGAGGTCGAAGCATGTTGATAGAAATCAATCAGTGGAGAAGCTACGCACATGTGGTGGGCACTATACCTGAGGATGCCACTGTTTTCCGAGGGCATTGGTGCATTCGCCCTGTATAGGAAAGGTACACTGGGCGCATTTAGGAGCAAAGCGATCGAGCCAATCGGTCCGGCAGTATGCCTTGCCATCGGATCCTTCGACGACAGGCACATCATTTTCATCAAAGTTACGTCGGCAGATGGCACATGCAAGGTGATACTACACAATGGAAGCTTCGTTAGCATGTGATTGTTTGGATCCGAAACGTTTCAGATAATTCTCACCTTGTGCCAGTGCATTCCAAAGGCTACTAGCAGTTTCTCCGTCACGGGTTGTCCGCATGCTCCGCAAGGAGGGGAGACCGTGCCGCCGAGAGTGAGTCCCCCGATTCCGAGCGAGCCTATGTACACATTTGATCAGTGTTTGTGAGTGAGATAGCACACATGATTGGAACGAGAGTACCTAGTGCGTCGAATCCTCCAGAAAGGTTCGAAGAAGAACCGCCAGGAGAAGTAGTAGTGTTGGTGCCTGGGAATTGCAATTGATTGAGAAGGGCATCAAAGTCATCGGCGGCGACGCTGCTCCCACTCGACAAGGCTGCGGGAGAGGGCGAAAGAGAAGCTCTCCCAGCAGCCGAGGGTACTTGGGGTGCTGGTCCACGTGCTCCGGCGGAGAGGGTTGGACTCATCTGGGGTGTGGTTGATCCGCCGTTCGTTGCCGTTGCAGCTGGACTGGAAGACGGCGCAGAGGCGGGCGCCTGGCGCGGCAGTCTATATATCAGTGGCACACCATCTACCGCTTAACGCGGCTCGCCGTGGGAGAGAGCACGTGGTACCTTGGAGCGGAAAGTGTAGCGGCAGCGCTCACCGTGTTGTTTGTAGAAGGGCCACGGATTCTCATGAGGAGCGATGTAGCGCTCTGGCCACGTCCCCACCCAGCCACCACCGACGACAAAGACAACAACGCATGATAAATAAATAAATAAATAATAAATAAATAAATAAATATCACTCTCTTTCCTTCGAGACATGATCCAAAGGGAGAGATCCTACCCGCTACGTTGGGAGCAGAGCAGTAGAGGTGGTAGGGGGCCTGGGTCTTTAGTTTTTGTTGGACCTGCGCGACAAGATCCCCTGCCGTGGTGGTGGGCACCAGCAGGAAGGTTTTGAAGGTGTCATCCTCAAAATGCATACGCACTATGGCGCGCTCCATTTCCTCTCACTTGCTCCTCGCGGGAGGTTGGTGGTTGGTGGTGTGGCTGGTGGTTGGTGGAGATTGATGGGTGAGAGAGAGACGGACGGAAAATGGGGATGATTTCTTTTTTGTTTTCCAGACGTCTGAGGCGCTGCCCCTGGATACGGCAGACATTTGCTGGAGCAACGCGCGGGGGAACGAGAGACTGACACGGCGCGCACTACAAGAAGGGCAGGGTATCTGGAGGGAAGAGGGTGCCACTATGTTGTATCAGGATTCGTACGAGCGAGTTGATTGCTCCGGCGTCAGTGATAAATCTTGCGGGTGGTGCGTCAGGAGGCGCGCGCATGACCTGCAACAAGCGTGAGCAACATCGCCGTGGTGGGAGAGCTGCACAACGGACGAAGGGAAGGGGCGATGCTTACATTTGGTCCTATAACGATGGCGAGGTTGTTTGCGTTCATAAGGTTCTTGTCGGAACCGTCAGCCACTCGTCCCAGTAAGGTGAACAAACGAGCACTGAGGATGTAGTTCTCGGTTGGCAGTTCTTGTACCAGCCCCACGAGCTCTTGGCTTAAGGCGGACAGTTAATTACTGACACGTCGCGCAAAAGAACAGTGTGCTGTGGATGTAAGGCACCTGATGTCTATCCATTCACGACTTCGTCGTATAGTGGTGACGAATGATTCGTAGAGGCGGAAGGTGAGGAGCGGTTCGGGGAGCTCGCGTAAATACAGCTTTAGCAGCCCTGCCACAGTGTGAATGTCCGCGAATCCTAGATCTACATCCTCACCTGCGCGTGACAACCCACACCATCACACAACATACGAGACATTACACTACACAGAAGAGATTCCTTGGCGACTTGCGTCGTACCTCGGTCGAACCGCTGCTTAAGTTCGTTGAGGAGGGCCGTACTACCTGAAACTCGGAATATCCCTTCCAGTTCCACAGCTAGAAGATGAGGTTCAGAGCGTATTTGTATGAGTAATGTAAAGAACACGTCAAGTGATTACGAAGCTCGTACCACGTGCGTCGAGAACTTCAAAGGCACGTTCACATACGATGGGCAAGCCTGAAGTGCTCGGATCGCGTGCGCATCCAGCAGCCAGTGGTAGGCCAAATAAAGGAGATGCCCGAGTTTCGCGCTTGTAGGATAGCACCTCGTCTGGTAGCGTAAGCTGATCTGGCCGCATGTACTGCACCGGTGCAGTAAGTAACCAAAGGAAGGGCCAGAGGGCGTGCAAGCTATGCTTACTTTATAGATATCTGTGACTTCGTCCACGTATACGAGCTTTTTCCAAAACTTGTTGGAGATGAATGGCTTGAAGAGCTTTAGTGTCATTCTGACAAGCGTCGAAGCGTGGATGATGTAGGCTGCCTTAAGGTTTTTTTTGTACTTGCGCTGTTTGTGCATTATGGCAGCAATTTATTAATGAGATGCCGTCGAGAAGAAGGTAGAGCGCATGTACCTGAAACATGCCGTAGGCCTTGCGGAGCCAGGCAAAGGGTGGGCGATGAGAAGCGGTCATGTGAGTCTGACAGAAGACAAGCGCGTATTCATCCTCCACAATCTAGATGTGGCAGTCAAGCGACGTTATTGCAGTTGACGAGCTGTTTTTATGCGCACTAGGATATACCTTGTCCATGACCTTGATAATGTAGAGGAGGAGTCTCTCGAAATCAATTTTGTCACCCAGCTTGTAGAGTGCAAATACTACCACCCGCCGGCCCAGGTTATCCTTGCCACCCACAAACAAAGCTTGCCGTTTCTCCAGGTCATCAAAGCTCTGCAGTCAGCCCGCCGTGTCAATAAATGCACCAACTCGTGATGATGCCGCTGAGCAAGACGGAACCTCACTTAGGGCAAGTTCGCGTAGCTTCTGGTAATCAGCCTCGCCTCGGCTCTCCCTGGATCGTGAATTCCATACATGGATCCGCATACACCATGTCCACAAGAATCAGTGATGGATTGCATGTGTGTTGCTTTGAATGACGTGCACAAGTACTTGCGAAGCGAGGACGACGATGATGATAAAGGGGAAGCGGAAAAGGAGGAGCCCTTGTATTCAGCAGGCAGGCAGCCAGGGTTCCCTGCCACCGATGGCCTTCCGATATCGAGAGCTGACAATGGAGGGCGCTGTGTGGAGGTGTACGTCGACGACAGGGACGAAACCAGCGCCGGCGCAGGAACGGATGAAGGGGAAGCGGAAGGGGCAGCACGCAGGGTGTGCAGGAGGTCACGAGAGGGCATTCCCACAGCGATTGAGTATCGTCGCGATGACGACGATGAGGACACGACGGGAGGGGCCTGTGGCGCACAAAACAACCCAGCGCTCCTGTCTCCTCCTCCTCCTCCTCCTGGCACGGGGGAGGGCAGAGGGGCGTGGGTGGGCACCGCAGGAAAGGTGAGCCATGATGTTGAGGAGGCGGAAGAGTCTTGGTCTTCCTCCGCGCTCTCGCTGGACGGGCCTGGTGGTGGGCCCGGGGGTCCGCCCACTTCCAGGTGGACGGAGGCAGCAGCAGCAGCAGCAGTCACCTCTGCAGAGTTCAAGGCCGACCCGGTCGCGGCAGAAGCAGAGAAGGACAAGGAGGAGGAGGAGGAAGAAGAAGAAGAAGAAGAAGAAGGGAGGAGGAACAGGGCGGAGGGGTCGTCGGGTGGTGCGGCGAGGGAAGTGAGGCGAGCCAAGAGGAGAGGGTCAAACTCTGTTGCGCGGCGCTTGCTGCGGGAGCCCACGGGTTTCCTGGCGGGGGGCAGGAGCGTCATAGGGTGGTGGGTCTCCTCCTCCTCCGTCGTCTTGTGGGCCGACCCCATTCCCTCTCCCGCCTCCTCCATCCCAGAAGAGTAGAAGAGCTGCAAGAATAAAAATGAAAAGAAGTATGATTGGCGAGTTGACAAGAGAGAAACAAAAAATGGGTGTTATTCTCTAATCATGATAATAATAATAATAATTAGAATAATCATGGTTTGGTCGTTTCATAAATGAAAGCATCACGAGCTTCTGCGGAAATTTAAGAAGAATGCGCGGCATTCTCAGAAATAGCCGGAAAGAACCCACCACGCATAGCCTCCATCCCCACCACACATACACTACACACACCCCCTCCCCTCCTGGTGGTGGCGAGGAGCAGCACCAGCAGCAGCAGCACGCCACAGCCCACCAAGCAAAGAGCGCCGCTTGGGCCATAGAGGAGGGCCGCGTAACCACTTGCCATCGAGAGGTGAGGTTTCAAACAACACACAAACTGTTCCCTTCTCTTTTGAATTGTCATCCCCAGAGGAGTAGTTCCCTCCTCCTCTTCATCTTCTTCTTCTTCTTCTTGCTACCCTCCGGCCCTGTTCGCGTCGTGGTGGGGAATACTCTTCTCACCTGTGCGAGGGCAGGAGGTCGTCTCGATCAAAGGATATAGAGGATATAGGAGAACATGGAGCGCATCAGCAGCTACTACAGCCTCGAACACCTGGTCACCACCCTGGACGAACAAGGCGTGCCCGAGGAGTACATATGCCCCATCACCCAGGACTTTATGCGCGACCCCTGCATC
>CDEZ01023846.1:0-10120 GCA_000826365.1 Acanthamoeba royreba
CCTCCGTGAGCTTACTCAGTACGGACTTCTTAAGGGCGACGTTGATGCCATGATGGAGGCTGAGCTCGCGGTACGCTCTTCATTCCCCGTTTTGCCTATAAATTAAGACTCATGTGGTTTAATCCGAACTGTTTAGGCTATCTTCATGCCTCACGGTCTTGGCCATTTCCTTGGCATTGACACGCATGATGTTGGTGGTTACCTGAAGGGAGTCGAGCGAAGCAAGCGCCCTGGTTTCAGGTTCCATACCCAATACAGTTACCAAGAAAGATTCTTTGCTCACCATCTGGGATGCTCTCTCCCTTGCAGGAGCCTCCGTTGTGGCCGAATTCTCGAGGCTGGCATGGTCATCACAGTCGAGCCTGGCGTCTACATGATCGATCATCTGCTCGACAGAGCCATGAACGACGAAAAGCAAAAGCAATTCCTCAACGTTGACAGAATCAACGAGTTCAGGGGTGCGTTGAAACGTGCTCTGAGGAAAGATCTTTTGGATTTCTCACCTTCTTCTTCTTGTTGTGCCAGGCATCGGTGGTGTCAGGATTGAGGACGACATCATCATCACGGCTGACGGAATGGAGAACATGACCAAGGTCCCTCGCACTGTGGAGGAGATCGAGGCCTGCATGGCTTCTGGCAGGAAGTAAGCGGGTCTTCTTCTGCCGCAAGCTGGCTCACTGATCAGCGTGGTCCCTTCTTTTCCCGTGTGAGGTTTGTGTGTTGCACAGAGAGAATCCCGAACGTGTACACGCGTTTTGCATCTGTTTGTACTTTTATTTTTAATATATTTCTTTTTTCCTTTTTTTTTTCCTTTTTTACTCCCKAATACTATCTCGCGAGTAAGCCATGGCTGGTGCGCTTCCCACCAAATTTTCGTTCATAAAATGCGAATGAAAAATTACCATCTTGAAATAAAACTTAAAATCAAATTATAAATAATAATATATTAATTAAATCACTTAGAAGCTGGACGCTTCCCAGGTAAGATGACGCTGCCGGCTGACGTGATGGCACTGGTTCTGCGCGAGCTTCGTACACTCGAGGTGACGGAGACCTCACTCTGTTCCACCTCATTCAACTGCTGGTTATTCTCAGTCAGGGTCACACTGACGTGCGTGTTGGCCAGGCTATCGATGACAGCGCTGCGTTCTTTCGTCAGCACGGCATCAAGCTCTCGTTCAAGGAGACTGCGGAGGAGGTGATCCTGCCGCTTCAGAAGAATGGACAGATCAGAAGCGAACCATTCCACATCAAGCGGTATACGTTGGGTGGCGCTGCGCCGGAGGAGCCGGACGCCAATCCGAACGAGGTTGCGTGGCGCGTGGAGCTTGAGAGGTGCATAGAACAGGGTTCGCCTGAAGCGCGCGTGTGGCGGCTTGTCGGCGGGGGTCGTGATGACGATGCCAGTGAAGAAGGAGCTCCCGTCACTGTGGAAGAGTTGAATGTGCGTATGAATTCTCTGTCGTTTCAGTTATGAGTGCAGCTGATGGCACAGCGACGACAGAAGAAGATTGCCGCCGACCCCATCTTCAAGGGCGCGATGATGGAAGCCAAAAAGAACGGTTGGATCGAGGTGACCAAGGATAAAGCTAGCGGTGTGGTACTTCTTGGTACCGAGCCGTGATGTTTGCTCATCGTCATCCTCGGTTTCAGGAAAGACTGTGGTGAAGCCTAGTGCTAAGCATAAGCAGTCGATTGATGATCGAGTTCAGAGTATCCTTACTTCCCTAGCGGCCGGAGGCAATAAACCTTGCGGGTAAAGCTCTTTCCTTCTTGAGTGATGTTGAATGTTGGTCTAACCTTACACTCGGATCATCAGAGAAGAAGCGTTGTTGAAAGTCTTTTGTAAGGATGAGCTGGAGGCGCTCAGGAAACGGCGGTTCATTCAGCAGAGCTCTCTGACTTCCTACCGAATCACTAAGGGCGAACGCTTTGTTGCGGAGTGGGCCTCTCAAGTCGACGACTTGACACCCGAACTCATAGCCAGGTTGATGCTCACAGCCCTTCTCCGCGCACACTTATGCTATTGGCTCATTCAGCACTTGTTCGAACAGTGGTGGCTGGGAGAATGTGGAGATGAAAGCTTACAACTTTGAGAAGAGAGGCAAGCTCGTCACAACAGGCAGCCTACATGCCATGTATCGCATACAAGGCGCAGCTCGGCTGGCAATGCTTGAGATGGGGTGGCAGCCACTTCATGTCGTCCTTCTCATCATCATCGTACTCATCGTATGGTGCTGCAGATTTGAGGAAATGCCTTTGATCGGTTACGGGATATCGGAGGCATCCATGGTGCTCGGACGCGAACAGTTCTATTCAGAAGAGGAACGCGATTCCACCTTCTCGGTGGACGATCATACTGTACTTCGGAATGGCCACTACGACAGTCTGGCCCAGCTCCTCACGTCAGCACGAGAGGGCAAGTACTTCGCTGTGGATCGGACATTTGTACGGCAGCCGAAGGCTGTGAGGAAGGACAGGACAATCAGAAAAGATCACAGCGCTGCGGGAGAGGTAGGACCACTCAAAATAGTTTCCTCACGAAAGCTGCACCGGTGCAAGCGAGCGTCAGAACAGATCTGTCTGTCGGGCTACGTCATCGATCGACGGTTGCACTTGAGTGATCTCCTGGGCACCATTGATGTGTTGCTTCTGAAGCTTGGTACTCACTCCCAACCCAGCGTTATCCTTTATGATGCTGATTGCTTTCTGGTGTGCGGTGTACAGGCTTACGCAGAGATCAGTACCGGATTGTTTCGTTCTCTTATGAGGGGAGTGCGTGTGGCATCAATGTCTTCCTCACGGACGAGCGACAGCCTCGACACTACGTGGGCAAGGGCGGATTCCTCCATCCTCACATTGTGGCCCGTCTCCTGCGAGCGGATCACACCGCTGAGTTGCCTTCGGTGATGTGGTGGGAGTTGGAACTGGAGAAGGTAAGCGAGTTTGCGATTCTGTGATGATCATCCGATTAATCAGAAGAGAAACTGCAGTTCCTCACAACAGACTTCATCACCACTGCTTGGATTCTCTTTGGGTTTGAGGGGACGGTCCCGAAGGACCCGTAAAAATTGGGTTGGACTGTTTAGGTCCGCATGAACGTTGTAGATTGCAATCAGCAAAAACACTTGATCACTATCCGGTCACTTCACAGTGTTTTGCCCCAAGCGCAAAGAAGTACTGAATGCTCGGGGCATGCCTACTTCTTACCATCCCAAGTTGCCTTTGTCGTTTGTGGGAACGACTCTCGTCTGTCTCTTTCCACGAAAGGTTGCGGAAAGGGAWGTTTGTTTCGGTTGGGGAAACGGGAAAGGTCAGTTATTTGGGAAACAATTTTGATTTTCTAAAACCTTTTTGAAATGAGATTTTCTTCTCCTTTTTCTCGGTCGCATAACATACAATTTTTTTGAGTTAGCCTCGTTGCACGCGTGTGTGGGAAGACAACAGGCCTCTTTCTTCGCCTCGAAGAAGAGACGAGATAGGCCTCAGTACAGGTGTGTCGGGGCCATGCAACAACAACAGCAAGGCAGCCACAGGCCGCGCACGAGCAGCCACCCACCCACAACGACCACGGCGTCATCGTCCTCTTCGTCTCCGTCTCTTGTACAACCCGCCGTCGGTGCGTCCTTTTTTTTTCCTGATGAGCACATGTATATACATGTAGATGATGCTGGTGATGATAGTGATGACGAGGATAGAATTCATTGGAGTGAGTGACCTGCATTCATTTTCTGATATCATCAGCATCGACGGCGACAGTCGCACAGCGTCCGCGATCAGCTTCCACCACAGCTGGCACGCATCCAGGCGCGGCAGCACCGGAGACAGCTCTGCCGCCGGGAGAAGGTTCGGAGGCGGCTGCCATGGTGGACCGAGTGCTGGGCAACACGCTGGTCGAGTTGCGCCGAGCTGAGCACGAGGCGGCCATGCGTGCCGAACAGATCGATCTGCAGCTCAGGTTGGCCGCTCGCATGTGGGAGCGCGACCTTCTTCGCATGCAGGAGCGGAATCAAGCTGATGCTCAGGAACACAAGGCCCGAGAACGCTCTCTTGATGCACAGTTGGTCGTAACACAAACCTGGCTCGCGCATGCGCTCTCTTCGCTTGCTGATCAGACGCAAGAATCCAAAGCAATCCTGCAGCACGGTCAGCAACATCACCAAATGGGAGTGATGGGTACATTCTGCTGCTGGTGTCCGTTCTTCCTTTTCTGATTCATGCCTGATGTGAATGTGCTCCTTGATAGCCAAGCGTGCTGGTGATCCAAGCGAGGAGTCCTCTTTCTGGGAGGCAAGTTAGACGTCTTCTTGTGAAAGTTACTCGAGTTGGTTGCAACTTGATGATTGACGTACTCGGCGTGGATGACAGGTTCTGAAGTGGTCGAAGAAGAAGGGAGCAGACGAAGCGAGCACACGACCGAAAGCGAAGGAAGAGCGTCAAGCGGACAAGCGAAGAGAGGTAGAGCGGGAGCTGGCTCAATGTAGATCCGAGAACGAACGCCTGCGTGCCATGCTCAAGCGCACCACACAGACTGCACGAGTACGTTATGGTTCTGTCCCGTCTTTGAATGTTCATCGTTGACAAGAGCCACGTGTCGATTGTAAGGACTGGGAGGAGTACTCTAACAGAGAGGATGCCATGGAACAAATCAAGTCAGACAAGATGGTGATGTCGTTCCTTCATTCTCGGGTACGCTCATTTCTGCTGATTTGGCATCAACACTTAGACCAGCTGGCTTACCACACGTTGCAGGTAGGCGATCTGGAAAAGCAGCTGAACATGGAACGACAAGAACATCAAGAAGTGGTAAAGCGGGCAGCTACCGCCGAGGCGGAGAATGCAGTACTCAAGAAACGAGTGGTAGAGCTTGATGGTACGCTTGATCGTCGTCCTCTTCGCCTCTCTTCAGATGATACTCAGCGTTGATGGTTGATGGCTGTACGTGCTGTAGCCCAGGTACTTGCTGCGGCCACAGCCAGTGGAACCAAAGGCGACGCATCGCAGTTGACTGCCATCATCCACGAGAAAGATCGCCAGATACAGGCCCTCAAGCAAGGTATGACGATGCCTACCGTCGTACTAACTCTTCCGCCTTAGTGTACGCGGCCATTAACGTCATCTGCGTGCAGGCTATGCTCAGCTCAAAGTGAAGAAAGAGATTCTCGTTACCGAAGTGAAGAAGCTGCAGGGCGAAGTGGCTCGCCTCGGTGCTGAAAACGGTTCGCTTACTCTTTTGATGATCGTCCAACTCGACACTGATGGATGTGAATCCTATTAGACCGACAGAAGCTCGACCTGCAGTACCTTCGTGCTCAAGAGGAGACCTTCCAAAAGGTTTCCAGTCGCGAGGAGTACGAGACCACTGCACTCTTGCTGGAGGTAGCGTTGCTTCTCCTTTGCAGTCTCCTCAGAGTGTTGATGTCGAGTTGACGCATAACGCACAGGTGGATGAACTGCGCCGCATGGTGGAGGATGCAAGTCTGGATAAGGTCAATGCTAAGCTCGTCCGCGAGCGAAAACAAGCCGCCGAGGAGCGAAAGCGGAGGCTGGAGGCTGGCGAGCTCACCGAAACGGACGAACAGGAGCACAAGACGGCTGAAGACCCGACAAATGACGACGATGATCATCGAGCAAAGACGCCACGAGCGGTGAAGGAGGAAGATACGCTGCCGTCGCCTGCTGAGCTCATGGAGTTGAGCAATCAACAGCTGGAGAACGCCCAAATGGAGATCATGCGGAAGAGGGAGGAACTGCGGGCAGCGGCCAAGGATGCAGCCGAAGCCGCGCAGGATGAGGATGAAGTGGCCAAACGTCTTGCGATCGACCGACGACTGAAGCGGGAGGCGCGCGAGCGCTACCTCAACTTGTTGGCCGCCAACTGCGATCTTCGCGTCCAAGTCAACGCGTACGCGTACGTGCTTCCCCTTGTCGTTCCGCTTGGGCAGGGCGGCCTTCTCGCTGACACGCAGATTCCTCGGTTCCTCACGCAGGGAGCGACTGCTGGCGCTGGCGCAACACAAACAAGAACGTCTGCAGGACAAGTTCGTGTGGATCGAGTAGTAAAAAATAAAATAAAATGGAATAGAAATGTAAATACTATTTGTATTTTTGCGTTACTAAATAACTTCGCATAATAAATCACAAAATAGACATGAAAAGCGTACAGGACAGGCAGTATGTGCAGTTAATACCATGGGATGAGGACGTGCGTGGTGAGGAGATAGACGGTCGCGATCACGAGGGAGAGCATGCAACACGGGAGACCTGTCTTGAGGAAGTAGTTGAAGGACAGATTGTATCCCTGCTGCTCTGCAAGACCTGCCGCTACGACGTTGGCCGATGCACCGATGAGAGTTGCATTTCCTGCACATTCCCCAGTGTCAGCGCCAATGTTTGCACGTCAACTACATCAGCAACGGGGACTGACGAACCTCCCATACAACAGCCGTACGCCATGGCCCATACAAGAGGGGTAAGCGGCAATCCGAGGTCGCCACTCGTGAGACGAATGACAATGGGAATCATCGTCTGCGTGAAGGGTATGTTGTCGATAAAGGCGCCCACAGAACCACCGACCCAGATGATCATCGCAATTGCCGCTGCGAGTCGCGTGTTTCCTGTACAAAGTGCCAATAGGTTAGTTGTATGAAGAAGCGACTGAGAAGAGATACGAAATACCCTCGGGTACGTGTGCAATCATAGAGGCCGTGTGGTTAGCAATGAACGACATGACGCCGAGTTCCTCCAGCGACTTCATCAACACGAAGAGGCCAGCGAAGAAGAGCAACGTGCCAAGTTCAACCTGCAAAAAAAAAATAGGGGATCAGCTGCCAAGAACAGCATAGGCAAGCACAAATAAACTTGGRCGTACCTTTTCGAGAACAATATTGATGTCCTTCACGTTAGCGAGCACGAGCAGTGACATGGTGCCAATAAGGGCAATCCAAGCCAAGCTCAGGTTGGTGGTGACGAATGAGTTCAGGAAGAAGAGAGCAACAACGGTGCCGAGTATAAAGACACATTTGTAGAAGAGCGGCCGGTCCGTGATAACATACTTCTTCTCCAGTTCATCAACGTCCACTTTCTTGGCTGCTTCGCCCAACTCTACCGTCATAGGTTTCTTCGCAAGGGCAGCCGTTTCCTGTTTAAGTTTCATTTGTTAGTTCCAACATACTCAAACTGCAAGCTCAATGCGTTGCCTACCAATTGTCGGATGTGATCCTCAAGTTTGCGACGAATTTGCTTCTCTTCTTCTCCCTCGTATCCTCGAATCTTCTCTACAGTGAGCTTCCAGATGGCAATCTCTTTGAGCTTTTTCGTATTGGGCTGCCTCTTTAGCTTATCGCGGTAGAGATACTTAAGGAAGAAGAACATCGTGACAATGATCAATAAGACGCCGGGAGCCACATGAAGCGCAAAGCTTCCGAAGTTGACCTCCCCTAGACCGAACAGGAGATCAGCGTTTGCAAAGGGTTTAGATTGAAGCGAAAGGAATAAGCGGTACCCGAAGATGAGAATCCATTCACGATAAGCACGTTTGGCGGATCTCCAATTGCGGTAGATGTGCCAGCAATGTTGGCGAATATTACTTCGGCCACAATGATGGGCAGCGGATCGAGGTCAGTCACCTTGCACAAGCTGATGGTGACAGGTACGAATAGCAAGATTGTTGTAACATTGTCGATAAATGCCGACACGAAACTTGTGAAGCAGCACAGAACCACCAACAGTCTGAAGCAAATAAAGATCAAGTTAGAGAAAGAGAGTTGAGAGCGGAGATGAATAAATCAAGCGCACTTCCAAAAATTGCCCTGCGCTATCTTGTAAGCCTTAACCGCCGCGAATTCGAAAAAGCCAGTGTCGCGCAAAAGGCCCACAATGACCATCATGCCAAATAACAGACTTAAAGTGTTGTAGTCGATCCAAGTCATGATGGTTAGGAAGCTTGGTCTCTGGTGGAGGACCGACAGCAGACCTACAACATGTGCGTTAATAAAAGATCGATTACCTGGTTAACATAAACGATCCGATCCAAGGCATGCGTGAGATGGAGAGTACGAACCCACAGCTAAGAAGGAGCCCAGTAGCGCAGCAACGGTACGATGCAGCAGGTCGAATATAATGATGATGTATACAGACGCCAGAATGAGTAGTCCGAGCACAACCTCCGTGCGGACCACCTCCTGGAGGAGCACAAAATCAAGCTGCATCGCGATCGGGCTCTGTACACGCAGGATCAAAGGTTAGCATGGCGGTAGAGAACAATCAACAATACAGGACATTACCGTGCTGTTTGTCTCGACGACCATGTGGAGGTACGGGCATGGGCGGAACTTCTCCGGCACACCGAAGAAATGCTTGGTGTGGACCTCGGAGGCAACTTCCAGCTCAAGGACGAGCGTATCGAGTCGTGTCCATTCCTCGGCCTGCGAACAACGACTCTCCAACGTGAAGAATACGTCTTGCGTGGCATTAGTCGGTGCAAGCAGCTTCTGCAGTGACATTCGCGCCTCGACCTCGATGATACTGTTGTCGTTCTGGAATTCATCAAAATACATGACGAATTGTTCGGTGTTGGAAACGCCGACGAGATGGGTATCGGAGTCATCGGGCTCGACTTGAGACGAGAGGAAGAAGAAGGCCACCAGGAAGAAGGCGAGCATGATAGCGATCTTGATGGCATCGAAGGTCAGCAGAGGCCGTATGGAGGCCGGCACCGAGATGCCCAGACGCTTGAAGGGCAGCAGCATGCGCGGCTTGTCGCGTTTCCGCAGGCGCTCGAGCTCCATCTCCTCCATGGTCCTGAACGAACCGTAGTCCATCGCGACCGAGTCCGTACGGGATCTGCGCGTGAGGGGCACCTTCTCACCAGCGGCGCGCTGGCGGTGATCGTCATCGGTACCATAGGAGGATGACAAGCCTGTAGGCGACTCGGGAACAGGGTGGGAATCAACCGTCTCGCCAGATGACGTAGCTGCCATCAGGTTCCTCAGGTTGCCAAGTTCGACATCTCGCGAAGAAGATGAGGGATTGGCCATCTAATTGTACCTTCTCTTGCAGATAGAAGAGATGGAAGAAGACAGGCACGCGGGTCCCTCCTTCCTTTGCAGATGTAGAGAGGAGATGGGGAAGTTGGAGAGGTGGGGAGGATAGGTGAAGGTGAAGGATCGGGGAGATGGCGGGAAGTAGGGCGAGTAGCGTGAGAAATTAAATTCGAGTAGCGGGATGGAGGCCACTATTAAATAATTAAATAATGAGCCGCCCGTGCGTGACTCCTCTCTGCTCGGTGAGCAGGCACGCCTGGAAGAAGCGCCGTAGGGCCGAACTCCTGCTGTCCGAAGAGGTAGCCAGGACTAGATGCGGAGGGATCGAATGTCAATCACAATGGATGATAGGCTCCCCAACGCCAAGCCGAATCCGAATCAATCAGTCGCTTTCGATCTCTCCACAATTTTCCAAATGGAAAAATGAGGAGAGGAAGAAGGCGAACGTAGTAGAGGGAGTAAGTTGACAGTTGTTGTCGGCGGGGGTGCAATACGGAGGGGAGCGCAGAGACTGCGGGGCCCGTTGGGACGTTTTGAGGTACCGGTCGGTACAGCAGCAGTTGCTGATGTCTGCTTGGCCTACGAAGCCTGCTTCTCTTTTCGTGCC
Organism: Acanthamoeba royreba; assembly: GCA_000826365.1. NCBI lineage: Eukaryota > Discosea > Longamoebia > Acanthamoebidae > Acanthamoeba > Acanthamoeba royreba. The sequence goes on from CDEZ01023846.1 coordinate 9,652, forward strand.
ATAAACGCGCCAAGTTCCCCCGATAGGGAAAACCTTAGGTTTGGTGGCCAAATCCATACGCTTGAAATTAAACCCACTACAAAGCATCACGCAGGCATGCCCGCGCTCACACACCGTGCACTGGATCCATGCACCTCGGTCGTCCGAAGACTTCCAAGGGGAGTCAAGCCTCAAAGTCCAGAGGATCAGCGCAGAGCATGGGCCCACTAGCCCCGTCTGTCGCCTTTGCCTCGGACGCCTCGTCGCACCATTCGGTGGCGAACTTGAGCCACACGTTGCGCGCGCCATTCCAATCCCTGTCTGTCCGAAAGCCGCATTGCAGGCATGAGAAGTGCTTGCTCCCGCCCAGGTCGTCGTTGAGCCACCCGCACGCACCACAGGTCTTGGAAGTGTAGGACTCATCGACGAGCACCACCCTTGTGGTGGGATATTCCCTGATCTTGTGGAGGAGATGCTGCTTGAAACGAAA
>CDEZ01023849.1:2951-23212 GCA_000826365.1 Acanthamoeba royreba
ATGATGATGATGATGATGATGATGATGATGATGATGATGATGATGATGATGATGATGATGACTCACAATTGATCGTTCACATGTGTGCGCATGTGCTAATACAGAACTTTGATGCGGGTAACGTGCCTGCTGGATGTGCTGCGACGATCAAGAGCCTGCCGCTCAACACGACCTGCAGCGATCTGTGCAAATGTCGCAGGTGTCTGCCGCCCAACTTGAGTTCGGCGCGTTTCCGATCGAACGGACGCGCCGTCGACGTCGTCTTCGATGCTCCCACCAACCAGGCCTCCACCTCGTGTGCAGGCATCTGGCAGAACGCGAATGGCTTGTTCGGAGCTAGTGCGCTGCCCTTCCCTTCGCACTCTACAGTGTGATTCATTCTCGATGCTGATGCTTGGAGGAATGTCTGCTCCCCCCAACAGATGCTGTGTGCGCGTGGCAAAGCGAGACGGTGTTGACCATCTTCTTCCCTTCGGTGCCTCAGCTGCGTCCGGGCAACACCATCGCTCTCAACATTGGTGCTGGATCGACTGTCATCCGCGCCAAGGGAGCTTCGCAGTCGCCTTCTGAGCCATTCGCCGCGGGCAACGTGACGGTGCTTCCGCCTCTTGACCTCGTGCCTCCTGTGGCCCAGCTGTCCATTCCTGGACTCAGCAGCTGCTCATCGACCATCACTCTCGACGCCTCAGCCAGCCGAGCCATCGGCACGGCCACATTCCTGTGGTCATCCACCGATCCTGTTCTCAACGCGACCCTCTCGTCGAAGAGCGGTGCGGTGGTCACTCTGAGCGCATCTGATGTGACCAAAGGCACCACCTACTCCGTTCAGGTCGTCATCGTGGACAGCTTCCTGAACCTGATGGATTCGACCGAACGCGTGTTCGTGGTGCCCTTGCAAGCCGTTCCTCTCGTGTCGCTCGGCGTCGCCCAGCGTACAGTGCTCATCAGCCAGCCCTTCACTGTCGGTGCCTCAGCCTCTTACAGTACGGCTCTCTCTCTCTCTCTCGTACCTCCTCTCGTCCCTGTTGATCAGCTCCTCACCTTCATTGTGTGAATCACTATGAATGGGCAGTTTGCAGCAATTCATCATCGCTGCTTTCCTTCCAATGGACCATCACGCCCAGCGCCGGACTGCCCATCGCATCGCTGCAGACGCTCAACCAGAGGGACCTCATCCTGCCCGCCAACTTCTTCCCTTCGCCCGGCCAGACCTACACCGCCACGTACGTGCTGACCAACATCTGTGTTAGGATTCATCAACATCAACTAACACTAACAATTGTCCTCCGATCAATGGATGGGTAACAATAGGCTGACAGTGAGCTTGGCGAGCAACCCAAGTCTATCGGCCTCGGCCAGCGTGCAGCTGTCCGTGCTCGCGGCCCCCATCGTGGCTGATCTGGGTGGCTCTGTGCGCCAGATTCCCTACACCTCGCTCTTCCCGCTCCGCGCGAGAGTGCTCTCGGGCGGCGATTCCTCTCAGCCCTTCTTCTACGCCTGGTCCTGCTGTGTGCCGCTGAGCGACACTTCGTGCTCAACGGCGGCGTGTCCTTTGACGAGTGTCCTGGCCGCGGCCACTTCAGCGCAGGTCACAATCGATTCGTCACTGCTCACCGCCGGCGAGCCCGTGTACGTCACCGTCACAGTGTCTCAGACCAACGCCCAGCAGAACGGATCGGCCACGACAGCCGTCGTGCGTGCTGGTACCGACATTCCGGTGGTCACGCTCATCACGCCTGCGCGCGTGAATGTCAATCAGCCCAACGCCATCATCAGCTCTGTCAACTCGACCGCGTCCAATCTCACTTACGCATGGACTCTCCTCAACGCTCCCGCCGGTTTCGCGCTCAACGCATCGACCCTCGCCAGCGCCGTCTCGCTCAACACGTCCAACCTGGTCGTGCGTCGAGGAGCGCTGAGCGTCGGCCGCCAGTACAGCTTCCAGCTGACGGTGACCGATGAGAACGGATTCAGCGGGCAGGCGCAGGCTTCGTTCACCACCAACGTGCCTCCCATTGAGGGCACATTCATCACGAGTCCCACGTCAGGCTACGCTGCATCGACGAGCTTCCAAGTGAGCTTCAGTAACTGGCTCGATGTGGACAGCTCGTTGCTCATCTATCCTCTGACCTACAAGCTCTGGTACGAGCAGGCCGGCGCTGCAGTCATCCTCTCGGCCGGCACCAGCGCGTCCTTCCCGACCACACTGCCCATGGGCGACGCTGCCAATGGCTATCAGCTCACTCTCTATGCATCGGTTACGGACAGTACGAATGCCCCCTGCTGTAATTCCTATGAGGCTGGATTTTAACTCCTATTGTTTGCAGATGACGGCGGAGAGACCCGGACCAGCACTACAGTGGTCGTGATGCCTCCTTCTGCGCTCAACTTCACGGCGCAGGCCATCACACAGGCCGTTTCTGAGTCACAGACGTCGGAGGATGCTCAAACCTACTTGGCTTCAGTTGCAAGTGTTATTTCCTCATCCGCTGGTTCCAAGCGTGACAACGTTGGCTCGACCGACGCAAGCGGACTGAGCGATCTACTGCTTCAACACGCCATCGATACGGGCAAACAGCTGAGCTTAACTCCCGGCGGCCTCTCTCGTACCACTTCGCTGTTTGCGCTTCTCACTCAGCTGAGTACGTGACCCTACATTCTCGATTTCGACTTGAGTTGATTCAATATCTAATCCACCTTCGCCCGCTACTTCACACTACAGACCTGACTGAGGAGGGCAGCCTGCAGGCACTCAACGCAACTCAGCAGCTCACTCTCCGCACGCAGGATCTGGGCGCTATCGATGAAGGTTTCATGTCGTCGGTTGTTGGTGTTCTCAACAATCTGCTCATCAAGGTGGATTCCCTGCGCAGCCGCAACGATTCGACTCTTGTGTCCGATTTCGGCAACTTGGCACCGGAGGTCCTGGCGCCGGCTGCTTCGGTCGAGTTGGGGAAGGCCGTGTGCGGCCAGAACCTCGATCCGTTCTCTTCTTCTTCCGTCTCGCTGTCGCTCTTCACCGGTTGCTGCCAGCGAACCTTCCTGCCGGGCGCCACTGAGGCCGATGGAACCCGCGCATCATTCTCTGTCCCATCATCCATCCACAGCGTGGGCGGAGCCAGCGACGGGTGTCCCAACTTCTTCATGACCTCCTACTCCTTGTCGCCCTTCCCTCGCGCTCCTCTCAACCCCGCGCCATCCAAGGTCATAGGATCGCAAGTGTACGGTCTCGTCGCCATCAGCAGTTCCGGTGCTGGCGGCCCAGTGCCCGTCAGTAACCTCTCGGAGGAGATCATCATCTCGATCCCTCTCGATTCCCAGTTCGCAGGACAGAGCTCGCGCTACGAATGTACGTTCTAGAGTTTCCTCTCTGCCTCCTGATCCAAGTTCACTCAGCTGATCAATGTACATTTGTTCGTGCATCACAGATGTTTGTGCCTTCCTTGACGTTCACGACAACGTGACCGGGGAGGGAGCCCAGTGGAGCGACAAGGGATGTCGCTATGTGCAGACCACCGCTGACGAGGTTAGCGGTCGGACAGTGGTGCAGTGCGCATGCAACCATCTCACTGATTTTGGCCTCCTCGTGGGCAGGAAGCCAGGTATGAGAACATCCACACTCTTCCTTCTTTCGTTTATAAGTCCGATGTCTCATGTTCCCCACTCTTCAGACTCTGGCAGCGATGCCACGATACCGGTGGCTGTGGCCGTCAGCGTGGGCGTCGCAGTGGCAGTGATATTGTTGGCTGCAGTGATCATAACTATATTGGCCATTCGGCGACGGCGGCGACTCAAGCGCCACATGTCCCGACTGGCCACTGCTGTCAACGTTGACCGTTATGACGGTCTTGAGGCTGGCAGCAGTGAGGAGGAACTGTAAACATCCTGTGCAGATATTATTTCTTCTTATGTACACTGTGCACAACTCGACTCAGGGCGCAGCTTCGTCACGATCATGGCCACCAGTCTGGTCCCAATGAGAGCCGAGCGTGGCCACGACCTGGCTCATAGCTGGTCTCTTCTCTGGATTGGCGTGCCAGCACTTCTTCATCAGCTTGGTGAAGGCTGGCGGGCATTCGGAGGGGATGGGAGGACGACGGCCCTCCAGTACTTCGAGCGTGACGCCCATGAAGTTACGGCCTTGGTAGGGCTGCTTGCGCGTCACCACCTCCCACATGATGATGCCAAACGAGTACACATCAGCTGACTCTGAGTACCGCTCGCCCCGGATCACTTCCGGTGCTGGAATGGACATTCATAAGACCTTCAACGAGATGCATTGCATGCAGAGGGAAGCAAACGTACCAGTCCAGCAGGGAGTGCCACAACGAGTCATGGTTGTGTTCTCCTCTTTGATGCGCGCAAACCCAAAGTCGGCCACCTTGACGTTCCAGTTCTCATCAACCAGAAGATTGGAGGGCTTCAAATCGCGATGGACGATCATAGGCACACGATCGTGCAGGTACGCTATCCCTACCGCTGCGGAGTGCAGTAGTTTCAAGCGACGAGGCCACGGCAAGCGTGTGCGTGTGTCGCTGAGGATGTCTTTGAGCGCGCCTTGCTTGACGAATTCTGTCACGATGCACAGGTTGGGTCGCTTCACGCACGCTCCTACAAAAGAAAACATTCACATTCATGAACAGCTGAGAGTGTAGGCGCTCGATCGAGTGTACCGATGAAGAGGACGATGTTTGGATGGTGCAGCTCCGAGAGGAATGCCATCTCCGCCCGGAACTCGAGTAGTCTCCGTTCGTCGAGTTGCTGATTGATGAATCTCTTCACCGCCACGTCCACTCCCTTCCACTGTCCCCTGTACACAACTCCGAACGAACCCAACCCCACCTACACCATAACAGGATTAGCACCAACTCTCTGACGCGGGTAAGAAGGGCATCCATGGCGAACCTGCTTGCCAACCGATATCTCTCCATAGTCGATCAACCAGCGACATAGATTGGCCGAAGTGAGGAAGTTGTCTTCCTTGAAGGCCATCCCGTCTCCGAGCTGCGACTTGAGTTCGCCCGTATCTTCCTTGAGCGAACTGACGCCGTCGCTAAGGCTTTCTACATCAGGATCCGTGAAGAATCTCGCCTCAAGACCTTTGGCCTTCACTTCGTAGAGCAGTGCTCCTGTGCAAGGTGCCGATGAGCCCAAGTTCAGTGCATGGAGTACTTCGTGGTGAGGCAGGCGGTACCTTTGGGATTGTCCGGCATCTCGAACCTACCCAAGTTGATGAATCGATGGTGCTCTCGCGCTAGCTCGGTGTCCTTGAGCTTGTTCATGCCTTCCTCCGATATCAGAATCTGTGGTCACAGCAGTAACTGCTTTAGCTCCGAGAGGAGCACTTCGCTCGGCTATCACTAGCAAAGTATACCTGTCCGCCATTGGTGATGGCCGTGATGCGTGCTGCAGCGTTAACTACCGGCCCAATATACTCGGCGCGCCGAGTCTTGGGGTCGCGAATGAGACGCGGATGTCCTACGTGAATGCCCATTCTTACTCGCAGTCCACGAAAGATCACTCTGATCATCGCATGCAGATCGATCAGGATCAGACAATAGTCCACACACTCTAGGAAGGTCGTACTTTTCATTCACTTCATCCCATTCCTCGGCTGCTCCAGGATGGTCCATCAAGATACGAGGCCAATCCACATCGTTCACGAGGCTGTACTGCACAGCCATGCACCATTCAACAGCATCCGGCGTGCTCGCAAAGGCCATGCAGAAGGAACCCTCTCCGCTGATCCGATCCCTGTGTGTTAATATCCAATCGTGAGTATCTCTGGATGGGCGACGAATGAGCAATCAATGGGTGGGAATAGCTCGAACCTGAGGAACACGACCTCGTAGCCTTTGTGCTGTTTGAGAAGCGCTCGGAGCTTCTCATTGTGAAGGATGGTGGCGTCACGCATAGCGTCGGCGTTGAATTCCCAGAGGGAAGCAGCGCGAGTGATGTCCGAGAAGACGATGGTCACTTCACCCTCTGGAGCTTTGACGGTGCCTGGGGCTGTGACGCCGACCATGTGATCGCTGTCCTCGCCAGCTCCTGAACCTCCGCTGCTGCTGCTTCGTGGCTTGCTCAAGCCAGAGCTGCTGGATCGTTGTCCATTATTGGAGAAGTTGAAGGACGAGGAGGACGACACCGCCGTCCAGCTGTCGCCCATCGTCGAGCTCAATCGAGTCATCAACTCGAGGAACGAAGGACGGATGGAAGGGTCATGATGCCACGCGTTGCACATCAGCTCTTGATACTCTCGCATTCCCATATCTAAACTCGTGGTGGCATCTGCAGGCGGTAGCTGTGGACGCTTGCCGTCTCGGATCACTGCCACTGCAATAGCCGCCGGCCTGAGAACATCCCATGTTTAGTGTAACATGCATCAGCAATTGTGTGTAAGGAATGGCGTACGTCATGCCAGCGTAGGGCTTCTCGCGGGTCAACAGTTCCCACATGATGATCCCGAACGAGTACACATCAGCCAGCATGAAGTCGAGATCGTGTTGTTCATTCAGCAGTTCGGGAGCCATCCACTGAATCGAACCTTCGATCTGTCGCTGCTGCTGATTGGCGGTTCGCGCCATGTGATCCTTTGATCGTGTAAGTCCGAAGTCGCTTACCTTCAATCGAGGACACAGTGTCAGTGGATGTCGGCCGAGAGGTAACTGAACAAGTTCAGGAGAGAATGCACCTTGACGTTCCACTTGGAGTCGAGCAAGAGGTTGAGCGACTTGAGGTCACGATGCACGATGCCCGATGAATGCAGGAAGTGCATGCCCTTGGCCGCTTGATACGCGATCTTGATACGTAGAGGGAATGGAATGTCCGGAACGAGCTCGTTGTGCAATAGCTGCAAGTGCACGCGCATAAGCAACCACTCGCAGTCTAGTGTTCAAGAAATCAATGTACCTCATAGAGGGAGCCTAACGACATGTACTCCATGATGATACACAACTTCGGCGGCTTTGTGCTTGCGCCCATGAACAGCACAACATTGGGATGGCGCAGTGCAGTCATGACTCGTACCTAACCATCATACAGATGATCAGGAGCGAAGAACGAACGATGGGCAGAGGGCACTGGAGTACCTCCTCTTTGAAACTACGCTCTATCTCTCTCGTGATGGCTTGCGGCGAAGACTGGGAGGTGATCATCATCTTGACCGCCACCTCCGTGCCCTTCCACATGGCCTTGTGCACCGTACCGAACGCTCCCGTGCCGAGCTCTCCGCCCATCTCGAGCTCGTCCATGTCCACTTCCCACTCGTCATCGAACGAACGCCTTCGGCGGGAACGCAGGATCAATCCAGCTGCGACCAGCATGCAGACACAGCATAACAGCGCTGCAACGGGAATGGTTGAACCAAGCACCGCGCCGAGGATAACTCCTATGTTATCGCTTGATGATGACGCTATCTGCTCGCAGAATTCGCCTTCATTGCCCGCATTGCATTGACACACGCCATCTCTGGCCAAGAGATGTAAGGTCGGATATACGCACGTATGCGCAGGTCTTCCAGCGCGGAGGCCTGATCGCTCTGGAAGTAGGACACCTGGAAGTTGGGGTCGATCGAGAAGCTGCCGTCCCAGATTGAACCGATCTGGAAGTTGTTGCCTTTCCCGATCACCACTTTCGTGGAGAAGGTTTGAATGTCGTTACAGTACAGCTCTCCGTACGAGTCCATCAAGAGTCTGCGCCGTCCCCACCATCAGTCCGATCATCAATGGAAGAAGGTCATCAGGAGCGCACCGCTTAAAGGCCAAGGGCAGCGGAACATAGCCCAATGCCTGGCCTTTGGAGACGAAGGGCTGATTCAGTTGTGTCCATGTGAACAGCTGCTGTGCGTAAGTCTGCCAGTTACAATCGGACGAGTAGACGCGCTGCAACGTTGACACAGCGCTCATCATGCACACTGGCCACGAGCCCGATCCGTTGCCGTTGGACACATCCACCACCATGTACATGGGTTGCAGCTTGTCCAGCACCTCCAGTAGGGCCGATTGTACTGTCTCCACACTCGGATCCACCACAACGCCTACATTCCCCATGAAGATGATCAACATCAACTTGACTCTTCACTTCATGCAACATCACATACCTGCATTGTTCTTCATCAGAGCGTAAGGAAGCCCAGCGGCAGCGGCAAACACTGTCGTGGTGTACGTCATGCTGTTGGGGATCATCTGTGCATCAAGGACAGAAGGTCAGTTCGTCGAGTTCATGAGAAAGAAGAAGAGCAGTGGGAAGTGGGATGTGTACAAGGACGGCGCCAAGCTGTTGCTCGCCAGGCGCCAGCGCGAAGGAGCGCGGGGCGTTCGTGCCGTACTGCGCCATCTTGCCGGCGAACGACTGGTTGCTGTATGGTCCCGCAAGGCCCTCGAACACGCTGTTGTGTGGGGCCAGCGCGTTGGCAAAGACATCAGAGATGCTCCCTTCGGTATCGTTGGCGAACACCAGGACGATGGGCTCGTGCGGGAGATGCAGACTGGGATTCATCGCCGCGATCGGCCCGGCATCCCAGAACACCACGTTGCCCGACCATATGTCGGCCAACACCGGCAAGCTCAGCACCTGCAGTCCGCACGAGCACTGGTTAGTTCAGTTGATTTTACGTCCGAGACTCTGATGAATCGTACCAGGCTCGCGTTCACCGATGGCGAGTACGAATCGATATGAAAGGCAATGACGACGGCCTGCGCCATGATGGGGAGCTGGAGAGCGTTGTGTGCAGCAAGCCACTCTGCGGGGTACGGCGCGTCGTTGGTGGCTGCATCCTGTTGACAGTCCCGCAAACCACACCGGTCATTTTAACTCCGACCAAGACGCCGAAGGTGAGTAAGATGAAGAAAAGACGTACTAAGCGGCCTTCCACGACTGCCTGCATGGCATCCTTGGCGGTCATGTCTTGCCGGAAGCTAAAGACCAGATCCTGTTCCACATACTGTCCAGAGGAAAAGGAAAAAGTTATAAATAAAAAAGATAAAAATATCCAAATAATGCATTTCATATCTTAAACTCACGGCCGAGAGGAATCATCACACGTCACCACATGTCTCCTAAACGCCACCAGGCTGGGGACATGGCAGGCCCCGCCCCCATCGCCTTTGTGCAAATAGCCCGCGCCACAGCAAGGCCACCCGGTGTGGATAGTTCACACACACACCATCACCGCATATGTGACATGACTGTAGGCGATGATAATGATGGTGCAGAGAGGACGCGACGGACAGAACGGAGGAAAAGGGAAGAAGAGGGACATGTGTGAAGGTACCATGTAGTCGGCCAGGGCTTCAGCGATGATAGGGCCACCCATGATGCTCCCCGCACCATTGATTACAGTCTGTGCTCGCACTTCAGTTCACCACTTGCACGTCAGTTTATGATGATGATGATGATGATGATGAGGGGAAGAACACGAAGGCATACCGGAGTCACGTCCCAACAGAAGAAGAAGGGTGAAGGAGAAGAGAAGGAGGAAAGAGGAGGCAGTGCGTGTAGTGCAGGGACGCAGGACCCTGCAGAGCGTAGCCATCACGTCGAACGGCGCCCCAAGAGAGAGTTACGTGCACGCAATCGGAAGAAACAAAGAACAACGAACCGATGATCGGTTGCGGTTGGGTCTTCGTCATGGTGTACACGTATACCCATCCCAGGTTTTGGTCTCCCCATTGGGTAGTTTGTAGCCGATCGGGTCGGCGACGGACAAACGTGGATTTTAACTCCTATTCGCGAGTTGCCAGAGCTGGACCTGCTCTCCGCGCTGCAGCGTAACTGTTCTTCCCGGCCTCCTCGTGGGATTCACCGAGCACACCGTCTTACAGGCCTGGTGTGCAAGCCTTGCTCTCGAGTGTGTGTCCAAGCATCTCTTCCTTCCTGTGCCAATTCAATGGTTACATGTGAAGGGAACATGTGTCACCTCTGCCGAGCTGTTGTGTTGTTCATTTGGATCCCTCGTCTGTATTAAATACATCTATCACTGAGTCTACCCGTTGGGCCTGCTCTTCTACAGATACGCACGCAGGTAACGAACTCCCACAGAGAGAAGAGAGAGGGAGCGTACACGCGCGTACACACATCACCAGGGGTCACACAGCGTGAGGCAGGCGTGCGGCCTCACGTGCGCAGCATCCCGGCCTTCTTCTTGGCCTCCTTGTCCTCTTTGTCCTTCTTCTTGATCTCAATTTTCTTGTCCTTCCGTTCGATTCGCTTGAAAGCCTTTCGCTCGGCCTTGGACAGGTCGCCAGCCTCATCCCGTGGTTCTTGAGGTTCCTCCTTTTTCCGTGAGAGAGAGGACAATCCTCGTCGCAGACTGAACGACCGCTTTTCCTGAGCTGCAAGAGATGGGATCGCCGCCTAACCAGCCAAACAGTTAGACTCACAGCCTGTAACCAGAAGCAGCACGGGGAAAAGTCTAGTTACCTTGAAAGATCCTTGAGTTGGAGAGTCAGGTCGAGAGTGCATGAGGGCGCTTTGTGGGTGCTCCTGGATGATGGGAAATAGTCAACACTAACAACAATTCTATCAGTGCGTAAAAAGGCGTACATCGTCCATTACTGTAGGTCGCCGGATGGTATCAATCTCTTCGCTCTTGGATAACCCTGATTCGGGGGACGAAAAGTTTAGAACGTTCCATTCACTTCGCTGGTGTGAAAGTGAGCACTGTGAACCGTTGTCATGTGCTCCCATTTTGGACTTGAGCCCAGAAGACGACACTACCTCCCATATCATCACCTGCGTTTCGAGATTAGTAAACATGAGAACCGGAGCTAAGAAGAGGACCACAATGCGCAAACCTTGAGCACTTCATTAATCAGGGCGTCACTCGCGTCCTTGATAGCGATGTTGAACCGAATAGCGGCCAGCCATGAGTTCCGCTCTTCGGCTGTGCTCGCGGCGAGCATCCAGTGCTCATCTGCAGCTGCGATTAGGCAAGTTGTCTACACAACACGCGGAGGCAAAGAGACGCACCGTCACACAGAATATCGAAAGGAAACCCAATTTTGGGGTCGTGTGCACCCAGTTCGGTTGAGACTCCTGGTGAAAGCTGTGCAGAATAGACTTGAATTAGTATATCTGTCTCCTTTTCAACACACTGTGTTGTGTACTCACCGTCATGGACCCCTTAACCGCGCCGCCTTCCACATTTGAGTGCGTGAGCGCGCCATTCTTAAGCGCAAACATGCGTGATCGCCACTTCCGTTTCTGTTGATGCTGGAGGACTCCTGTTTTCTCCATTTCGCCCAGATCTATGGAAAAGATAAAACGCATCGATCAGAAGATGTGACAACACGTCAAGCCTGATAACTCAACGCACTTTCTGCCAACATGGGACTGGCCTCATAGAGGCCTTGTAGGTCCCGCACGCATTGAAAGAAAGGAGCTTCAACTGAATCATTTTTTGACGAGAGTTCAAAGAAGGAAGCGCCCAATTGTCGTGCTCTGAGCTTGCCCTCTTCAAAGGATACCTGAAGTGGTAAAGGAGCATAAATATAAGTATCTTAAGGCAGGAATAAGCGTTAATGTTGGCGGTACCTGTCGTCCAAACTTGTCATCAGACTTATTTCCAACAATGACAATCGGGATCTTGGTCTCTGTCTTGTGTTTGTAGATGGCTCGTTTGTATTCTTCCAGTTTTGTGAAGCTTTCTCTAGAAGTGACGCTATAGACAAGGATGAAGCCCTGCATCGGAAGAAGGTACTAAAGACAATAGGACATGATTAGTGTAAGAATAAAGCTGAGCACTGATGCAGCATCGAGAGTACTTCTTTTGTCAGGCTGTCAAGAGAGAGGAGGCCAGGAGTGTCGATGAGTCGTAATATGCATTTGTTATTGTCTACAACAAGTCGATACTTTTGTGTGCTGTCCTCTGTGACACGAAACACAGAGACACAGCAATCAACACCACTCAAAGAAGTTCCAAATGATCTGAACAGTCATTTACCTGATGTACTCGTATATCGCGGATGGAACGAGTTGGAGATTAGTTTGCGCACGAGGCAGGTCTTACCCACGAATATATCGCCCATCACCGCCTGGAAGAAGCAGCAAGAATAAGTCTCAGCAGCGGTAGTGCATTAAATACAAGCAAGAGGTGTGGAGTAGTATACCACTCCGTATTCGGTGAGACTGCTTATATCATCCACAGCTTCATGGTCTTCGTTTTGTGCCGATTTCTTGGCTGTTAAGAATACAAGAGTTTGAGTACGACGAATACCGATATGAGGGAGAGAGCGATCTTACCAACGTAGCCGGACTCGTAAGCACGCACTTCTCGAAGGATATCTAAGATGCACTCCTCCACGCCAGCCGCATCATCTTGCCTCACTTCCTTGAAATGGCAGCCAAAATACTCTGATAACTTCTTTCCCTCGGACGAGGCTACCTGACGTAGCTTGTCGCTCTTGTGATATCCCACAATCAACAATGGTAACCGCCTATGAACATGATCATAAGTTATCATCAAAACACTATGCGTGCGCACGCATCATACATACCGTTCCACTTCCTTGACCCGCATGATTCGTTCTCGAATGTTGGTAAACTCATCAAAACTTGCCCTCGAAGCGGTATTGTATACGAAGATGAAACCCTGACCTGCTCGAAATGACTGGTAGGAAGGAGAAACAAATCGATTAGTGTCAATGGAACTAAGAGTTTGCGCTCTAACGATGATAAGGATTCTTCCCATTCACCGTCGACAGCTGCAGTACCTGGTCATTGATGCCCCAGCACCCGCATATGTTTGTATCAAGGTTGATCATGAACGGCGCTCCATCAAGCCAGAGCAGCTTTTTCATTTGTGTTTCTGTGTCAAGCAACAAGCAAACGGGGTCAGGTTAGGTTCAGGCACCAACGCGTGCGTATCGCCACGCCTCCAGTGTTGTGTGGATCTGACATCATCCGTACCGCCTGGATTGAGACCCAACTGCCGGCCGACAAAGGTGGCCAAGAAGCGATGCTTGCACGACCGCTCGGTGCCCAACACCACCTAGCCGTACACGCAAGTAGTGTGAGTTTCCATCTTTAGATTAGATAAATAATTTTTAAAAATACAAAAAAAACTAAGATTTACAAAAGCGTCTGTTCAAAAAATATTATATTAAAAAATTAAATATTTTCTCCTCTCAAGAATGGTTATGATGAAATTATAAATTAACAAAATAATTCTCTTTCAATTAGAATGAATTGATCAAATTATTGTAGAGCGCCCAAGAGTAAATATTCATTTAAAGGGAGAGATGTATGTACCATGTTGACTGGGGTGGCCAGCAAGGTCATGTCGAACTCATCGGTATTCGTCAAGCTGTCATTAGACCGTTCCATCATCATTTGTCACCTCTCCAGTAGTGGGTGAGAGCAGGGGCACTGGACTGAATCAGCCACCCCCCAAGTGTGTCGGTCTAATCAGTTTCCAATGATTTTTCTGAAGATGTTCTCTCCCTTGATAGAAGAACGAAGGAATTCTAAAGGGAAGAGAGATGAATGAGGGAAGAGGAAGGATGGCCACCTTCGTCCCTTCTCTATCGTGCCGCCCTCCCGGACCGATTCCTAATTAATTGACAAATAAATCAATAAAGTTGGGCTTAGTGCTATGACCCAAAAGTATTTCAATAATTTCCAAAATTGGCGCTAAGCTGGGAAACATCCGAAATAGATAAGGTACCGGAAGGCAGTTCATTTACGAAATCTCAGAGGAGAAAATCATAGTGACACGTCAGCATGACGTGGAAGGAAGGACGGAGATAGGAGGAGAAGAGGGAAGAGCCCTTGAAAAGTGGGGCGCAAGATGATGGACCCCGGCCGTCACCAACTCGAGGCCCTTCCCGGGGACCTCTTCTCGGCCAACGCAGGAGGAGAGGAGGCTGACATCTTCAGCAGCCTCATCGGCGCTCCATCAGATTCGCCGGCGACATTCGATTCCCACGTCGATTTTTTCGGGCAGCAGGCACATCTAGATCATCATCAGCAGCAGGAAGATCTACAGCCCAGCCAACAATTTGATCATTACCTTCATAATCAAGATCACGAATACGACCTTCATTTCCAGAAAACTGAGGCGACGCACCATCCTCCTCAGCATCAATTTGATCGAGTAGCTGCGTCATCATTGACTGGGTACGACGACGTGGCAGCAATGGACGGCTTCGACCTGGCGGCGATGAAGCAGCAGCAGATGCAATCCGATGCCCCACCACCTCACGACCTCTTTGGCGGCGGTGGTGGTGAAGAGGATGCCTCGGCCCTCTTCGGTGGCGTCTCATCCTCGTCGGCTTCGTTCTTTGATCAATTAGCCGCATCTGCTCCTGCCCCCTCGCCTGCATCGTCGACCCCAGCAGCCTCGACCCCATCGCCATCGAATGGCGAACATTTCTTCTTCCCATCTGCTGCTGCTGCCGCCCCATCCTTCTCCTCCCCATCTCATTCTGTGCCGACCCCATTCTCCATGAACCCTTCTCCCCATTCATCGACATTGACACCATCAGTACCTTTGTCTGGCTCGGCATCATCGTCTCCGTCACCATCGGCGTCGCCATCATCAACATCGGTGCCTGTAATGATGGTCCCCATGGGGATGCCCGCCGCTGCTGCTACGATGCATCCGCCACAACAACAACAGCAGCAGAGCTACATGATGCCTGCCACGTCTGCGGTGGGCATGGCGGACACGTCAACAAGTTTTAATCAACATCTTCATCATAATCTGCAGCAGCAGCAACAACAGATGACGTACGCACCCCCGCATCACCACCCGCAACAACAGCATCAATACGCGGCCGCCGTGGCGCCGGTCTCTGCGCCTGCACCCCAGGTCGTCCCTATGATGTCGGCTGGATCGATGCCACGATCTGTCGAGGGATTCAATCCTTACCCTCAGCAGCACCCGTCTCAGTCATCATCGATCGCCTCCGCTACACCGGTATCGGCGCTCGCTGCTCCGGCGTCCTCTCCCGCTCCGGCAGTTCCGCTGATGCAGTCGCCTGCGGCTGCTCCGGCTTCTGCTGGTACTCCTGCTTTCTTTGCGGCTCCTCCTGCGGCAGCCGTGGAGGCAACAGCTGCACCAACAGCGCAAGCACGTGCACCCGAGAGGGCGCAGGAGGAAGTGCCATCGGACCTGTTCGGCGGGAGCGGCGATTCATTCTTTGATTCGTTCGCTAGGCCAGCCGTCTCAGCGCCGGGTGCCGACTTCTTTGCTACTGCAGCTCCTGTGCCTGCTGTTGAGGCACAATCGCCGTATGCTCCATCGCAGTTGCACCCTGCGATGCCACAGACTTTCACGAGCTCACCTGCGACAACATCAACCTTCGTGCCTTCACATTTCCCTTCCACTCAAGTTACTCCGTCAGCCGTTCCCTCTTTTCATGCGGCTCCAACAGATCCCACGCACGCTCAGCAATCTTCGCAGCAGAATGGATTCATTGACCTCGCCGCGATGCAGCAGGCACATGGACAGCGCCCTCTTCAATCATCCAGTGGTAACCCGTTCCTTTCTGTCATGCCTAACGAGCAAGCTGATATTTTATTGTCATTGGTGTAGGACCTGCTACGGCGCCACAGGGTGGCATTCCTCTGGTAACGTCTCCTTATGGCCATTCAAATCCGCCTGGGAGTGCTGGACACAGTGTGCCTTCAGTTGGACCCGCGCAAGCTACCGTACATAATCCTGCTGCACCTGTGACGCTTTTCACTCCGGTCGCTCCGGGCAGCCAAGGCCGAGCGACCTCTGGCGACCATAATCCCCACTCCCTCTATCCTCAGCCGCCTGCCACAGCACCTCTACCTTACGCCGTCGGGCATCAGGGAGCTGGCTTCACTGCTATCGGACCATCGCCACCAGCCTCAGTAGGGACCGCTTCATTCAACCTTGCGTCGTCTGGAGGCTTCGCTCCATCACCAGTCGGAGCTGTTGCTCATTCTCAAGGCCTCAATCCTACGCCGACTCCCCCCGGTTCCGGCCCTGTTAACGTTTTTGTTCCACGACCAGCTCAAGTCGCTCCCCAAATTGCTGCGGCGCCCACGTCTTACGGAGGATTCTCATCGCCTGCGGGTCCTGTTCCTTATAATAGGCAAGACAGCGGCAGTATACAGCAACAGCGGGTAACTAGTTCCCCCTACCAATTTCATCTACCAATACTAAAGTTATATCCAGCCTCAGGTGGATGCATACGGGCGTACTATGCTCAGTCAATCAGCCCCAGTGCCGAACCCCGGAATGCCCCAAGTCTCATCAGGACTTCACCCCCACTCCATGCAACATTCACACAATCAGCACCACCATCGCAACCGTTCAGTGTCGTTGCAGCAACATATGCCTCATCTTAGCGGCATACCTCGCGTTGCCTCCAACCCCGAGTTCCAGCACTTCGGCTTGATGTCGCCTCCAGGTTCAAATGTGGCTATTGGTAACAACCTTACTTTTCTTTCGAATATGCCCGTACCACAGGTGAGATTGTTGTACCCTGGTAGTTATCGAATGCTGCTTATCAATCTTCAAAATTACTATTCTGCTGCGCAGGAGGGTTTCGGATATGGTCAAATGAATGGCGCGATGGGGCAGCCTGGTTGGGGAGAGATGCCTAATGGTGCTGGGTCGATGTATGTGCAACAACTGTCGATGCCACAGGATCGACTTCTCTTCGATCGACCGCACGCGGTAGCTACGTTCGGCTTTGGCGGAAAGCTTTTTACCCTCATTCCTCAGCGAAAACGGCTGCTCAATGTCTATGAGCAAACAGTACGTTCCAATCGCCCATCAACTGTTCACGAATTCTTATTCATTCTCCACTTGCAGCCACAGATAGGCAATCGGCCGGATGACTTCACCCAGGGTCCTCTGAGGATTCATTCTGTTAATGAACTCCTCAGCAAGACCAGCTTCATTAACACACTCACTAGCTTCCCTGGTCCGCTTAAGAGCGCGTCCAAGGTGATCCCCTGTTCGATCCTAATTAATTGACCAACAAAACCTCACCATTAAACAAACCAATCAGGATGCGGTCAATAAGTACATAGCCAGCAAAGCCTCTGGAGAGGCAGAAAGCGAAGATGCCATGGCTGATCCTGAGGCTACTCAGCTCTTGTGGTCTCTGCTCAAGATCATGTGTACCTATTATGGTGAGTTTCTTTGGTTTTTACAGCTGTTAGGCTTCAATTAACAGAGTTCTATTTACGCTACAGGTGACATTGGACAGCAAGAAGCCCTCAAAGAGATTAGACATATACTTATGGAAGGCATTAATCCAGCTGATTACACCGCTGTACTATCCGTGCACAATTACCGAAGTGCGGATCTTTGCTAATGTTGTGCTGCTGCAGTCCGCTCCGAATGCAGTCAATCCGCAGATGACGGGTCCTGTGTTGGAGAACGCAATTAAGCAGATGGAATCCTTACTTCTAGCTGGCGAACGAGAAAAGGTAATCAGAGTCAGTTATGTATGTAAGTGTCTTATTGCCGCATATCTGACGTAATTGCGCTTCTCAGGCCTGTCAGTTTGCGATGGACGCCCGCCTATGGGGACATGCACTCTTCCTTTCCAGCCATCTCAATCCACAGCTTTATCAAACTGCATGCAAGCGCTTCACGCAGGCTACGCTTGCTGAGGGTTCGCCTATGTATACCCTTAGCCTTCTCTTGGCCAAATGTCCGCAAGGTATTTCGCTTTATCCCTACGATTGCTGCTCTTCGTAATTGTAAGACATTCCGCTGGATCAGAATTGCTGAGGTCGCTCCAAGGAGGACCCGGTTCTAGCGCGCTGATCGATCGCTGGCGAGAAAATTTGGCAGTCATTCTTGCCAATCGAGTTCAGGGTGATGTCAAGGTGATTGGCCAGCTTGGCGACATGCTCTGGTCCACACAGATGCGAGTTGCTGCTGCTCATTTTTGGTATGTGTTATTTTGACTGATATGTAGTCTTTGAGTATTAACCATTCCCTACAGTTATATGGTGGCTGAGACGCCATTTGGTCCGTTGGAGAATCCCAACACTCGCCTCATTTTGATTGGCGGTGACCATAAGACGCAAGCCAGGTATGCCCTGCCTACCGTCATCGAGGGTATTCGCGCGAAGCCCGTACTCATGGAACTTATGTACACAGGCTCTTCGTCACACCCGAATCCCTGCAGCGGACGGAGGTGTTTGAATACGCTAAAGCGCTTGGCAATTCCCAGTATACGCTACCCGCGTTCCAAGTGTATAAACTTATTTATGCTTCCATGCTTGCCGACATGGGTCTGCTTCAGCAGGCATCAAAGTACAACTGCCCACTCATCTAGGGTTTGAACTAGCTTGACAATTTCTCGTACATGCAGCTACTACCAATCCATCTCTTCCATAGTGAAGGACAGCGCGAGCTCCTGCAGCCCCGCATTCCTTGCTCAGCTTCATGCCTTTGGGGATAGGTATAGCACATTCAACTCTGAGTTATTGCCCTCTCGCTCTGACACGCCTATTCTACACAGAATATCTAAGATAGCCCCGGCCTCACGGAAAGCAGCGCTTACTCCACCAAGCTGGCTTTCTGGTCTTGTACAGAAGGGTCTCAGCGCTCTCATCGGAGACGATAAGAGCGACGCTGTGCCCAAGTCTATTGAGCAGGTCGAGGTTGTCTCGGCAATACCGCCTGTACCAACTGTCGCGACAGTGCCGACTGTGTCTATGGTTACTACGGTGTACGTTCCCTTTGCCTCCAGGGCCTACTTAACTCAACGCTAATTACTTGCATGGCGCAGCCCTGGCCACCCCGCGGCCTCCGCGCCAGCTGGCCCTGGGCCCATGATGGTTAATCCTGGGCTTAATCCTGGGCCTATGATGGTCAATCCTGTCATGATGTCCCCTATAGGCGGCTCGCCCTATGCTCCCAACTTGAGTGGGCAGCCAGCTGTGCAGTCCCCTTTCATGACAGTAAGCCAGCCGACGGCCACCTACCAGCAGACGCAGTCACATGTGCCAGGCCAAGAAGAGGAAGAGGAAGACCTTATGCAATCCGCCTTCAGCAAAAAGCCTGTGCAGAGCAATGGTGCAGAGGAGAGGGCGAAGGCTGCGCCAGCGGCAGTCTCAATGGAAAAGGAAAAGCCTGCTGCCAAAGAGGAATCAAAGGATGACAAAAAGAAGGCTGATGATGCTGGGGTACACACCATCCACCAAAGAGACATGGGCTTGGCTCGTGACTCACTGTGTGTGAACGCATACAGCTCTGGGGCCGTTTAGGTGGGCTCTTCCGCAAGAAGTCAGGCAAGGAGATGCGGCTTGGACAAGAGGAGAACGAGTTTGTGTACAACGAAGAATTGGGCATTTGGCACGAGAAGGGCAAGCCTCCAACTCAAGAGCAGCGCGATCGTGTTGCGGGACCTCCCATTCTTACACGCAGCACTTCCGCACCGGTTGGTGGACCGCCGAGTTCCTCGCCATTCCCCAGTGCTGGTTTTGCTGCACCTCCTGGTGGCCCACCATCCGGGAACCAGTTTACTCGCTTTTCGTCTCCTGCGCGTGGACGATACGTGGACACATTCAATCCGAATCCTGCCGCAGCCTCTAGCGGTGCGCCTGCAATGCCCACTCCGTCACCGCTCCCAACGCCGTCGCCCTTGGGCTACAACCCATCGGCCTTCAACGTGTTTACCCCGCCCGGAACCCCTCAAGGGTATTTTGCCTCCTCTCCCTCACTTGCTAGTGTTGGTGATGGCTGACTCTTGTCTCTATGACTTGCAGATCGCAGGGCTCGCCTTTCCCGCCACAGTACTAGGTAGCTCAGCCATGTACACATCCTTAACTTTGAGAACAACAAATGCCATTTTATTCTTTTGTTCCGCGCTGCCTCGTGTTCATAGCTTTGCAGGCTTCTTGGCATCTACCGAGGGAGCCGATTGGCAAGCCCAGCGCCATAGCCAGTCGGCAGCAGCGGTCACCATGGCTTCACTCAGTTCATGTCCCTTGCCAGCCTCCACCACAACCTCACACATGCCCCTCTCCTCTGCGTTGACGTTATGCTGACGAGCATCGAGTTCAATGGCGTGGCGCAAGCGCGTGATGAAGGCCTTGGAGCTCTCGAACGGAACAAGGCGATCATCAGCTCCGCACAGGACGAGCACCTTCTTCCTCTTGATCGCTTCGATCGCCCTGTCGCCCATCGCCGCCGTTTCGAGTTCGGTAAGAGCGACCTTGAGGCCTGGCGGCAGATATTGGTGCTCGATATCCTCATCGTTACCCGTGGCTGTGTCGGCGGAGGTACGGAGGGAGCTCAGGCGATTGCGCATGAGGGTGAG
>CDEZ01023852.1:8507-21901 GCA_000826365.1 Acanthamoeba royreba
TCATCATGCACATCATCATGCACATCATCATCATCATCATCATCATCATCATCATGCACATCACACCACATCATGCCATCATTCATCAATCAGCTGATGGTGGATAGCCGCACCATCCTGCATGTAGAAGAGCGTCGCTCGGGCAGCCTTGAGCTGCGCGGTGTAGTCGGCGGTGGGCAACAGGCTCGCCAGCAGAGGTCCTAGCTGCTTGCGCTCGGCCTCCGCAGCCGACGCCATCAACTGCTCGGCTTCGTCATCAGGCGTGTACGGCTTGGGCTTGGGTGCTGCGTTTTTTTTTTTTTTTTAGAATTCACAATACATTTTATTATTTCCTTTTAAATATAAATTCAATTTTCCTTTTTCCTTTTTTTGTTTTTTCATAATTTTCATTTAAATGTTACTTATTTTTGTGTATTTTAAATAATAAAAAAAGTTTTAATAGAACAAAAAAGCTACCGGTGATGGCACGGAGGGAGGCAGCGCGGGAGGCGGCGAATGCGGCAGCGGTTGCCGAGGAAGCAGCACTGGTGGCTTGCGGAGCCGACAGGTAGCGCCACAGGGCGACACCGGCCAGACCCACGACGCCGGCGGCCAGCATGGCCGTCCACTCCAACAGGAGCTCACTCGACCCCGGCTGATCCGGTGGCACGCCCAACCCGTTCATCGCTGTGCTGCTTCTTCTTGCTTTGTTGTTGTCAAGTTGTGTCGTTCTCCTTCATATGAATGGATACATTTTTCAAATTCTTCAGGAGTTCCGGAATTTTGAAAATTTGTTATCAATTTAAGGAACGTTGGAATTCAAGGAATGGTGTCCGAGAGAACGAGGTGGCGTTTAGTGGAGGAGGAGGGCATCGGCAAGGCGCACAGGGTCGAGATGAACCTCAAAGTCGGCTATCATACGCAGCAGAGCATCGCGGGCAAGGGGATTCCGAAGGGAAGATTCGAGCGTGTTCAGCTCTTCTTGCGTGAGTAGTCCTGTCATCCGGGCGGCGAATGTATCGATCAGGAGCTGAAGTGACGGATTGGAGACAACAAATGAGTACCTTGATTGAAAAGTTGGCGGATAACGAGCCAAGCAGACGTGTGTGATGGATGGTGCGAAGGAACTGAACGAGATTGAGCCGAGTTGGCTGGAGGAGGCATTCCGAATGTTGGAGGAGACATTCCGAATGCTGGAGGAGGCATTCCAAATGCTGGAGGGGACATTCCGAATGCTGGAGGAGATGGGGCAGCAGCTGCGTGGCTCCAGCTTGGAATTCCATCGTCGTCAGAGCTAGAGTCTTCATCATCTAAGTATTCGCGATCAATGCACGCCGTATCATCATCATCACTGTGGTACTCGTCTTCGTAGGCTTCCGAATAATCAGTGGAGAATCCTTTTGCTAGAAGGTGCACTACAGCGCTCTTCAGGCGAGCCACATACGCCTTAGATTCGACCGATGTGAAATCGAACTTGGGTGAATAAAAGGCATCGATTCGTGCGGCCTCGATTACCTATAGTACAACAGAACATTGCATTGTGAGTCATCTAGTTTGGCTGTAATGTTGGCTATGTGAGGACGAAGCTGAACCTTGCGAGCTACTGCGTAGACGGTACGATCTATCTCCCAGTCGCTCAGTTTGCTCTCGAGATGCGGGCTCACGGACAAGATGGCGCACTTCAATACGCTATCATCCGGAATCCAGACTCCTCGAACTGAAGGTAAAGTTGTTAACTCAGAAGAACGATCATACAGAAAGCTTGAAGTGCATACCCTTGTATAGGTACCAAGCAGGCTCTCCTTCAAAGCGACGCTCCAAGTTGACTTCGTTGGGTCTAGTTAGATTTAGATACCTATCAGTGTCAATCGAAGGCTGTAAAGATTCGTAAGCCTGATGCGTACGTCAATGCTACGACGTCAAGAGGAACAAGCTTAGCCAGTGCAACAAGTCTACCAGAACATACAAGAAGGTCGCCCACAGTCTTGGCAGGTAACTGCAGGGAGTAGATTCCAATGAGCATATCGGAACTAATAGCAATCAGCCATAGACGCATAGCGTACAAGGGACGACAATATCGGACAGAGCGATTTGACGAGGTCACTGAGTGGTTGCTAGAGCATTTGTAAGTGAATAGGATGCACGATCTTCTCTTAATGATACGTCATCACTACCTTAGAACTATGGACTTGTAGTTCGAGTTGAACTACCTGACTTGCCAGCGCAAACAGTAGCGGCTCCTCTTCTTCACACAGAGGTCGTCCTGTTGTGATCATGTTTCATGATAACTGCAAAGACGAGGTACACACGACCTGCACCCCCCATACACGAGCGTACCACAAGAAAAAGATGAAGCTGACAGGATAGAATGTGCGACATGCTTGATGCCTACCACCCGAGTAAGCCGATCCACATCGACTTGACCCTTTTCACGATTCCCTTTACACGTCACACAACACGATCAGAACTCCTGCCTCCTGAAACAAATGAGTGAATCCCTCACCTATTGATAAGACGAGATTGGCCCAGTCTTGCGGTGATCCTTGCCATTTTACTTTGCGCAGTATGTCGTCAAGCTCAGGAAAATGCTCTCCATACCTAGGTATAGTTGTATCACAATCAAGGTACTGTTCTGTTTATGGGGAAGGAGCTGTAACGTACCATTCCTTCAGCCTCGCATAAGTGGACATCAGGGCTTCTTCTAAGGAATGAAGTGCCTTTGCCATTTGGATAAGGGTGTCCTGGAATCAAGCAGAATCAACATAAGTTTTCATAGATCCGCGGTTAGCCGCAAAGGTGCGCACATCTTTACTGAATCCAAGTTTGGTGCCAGCGATGGCAAAGGCCAGCGCCCTGCAGAGAGATGGTTAGGGAGGATTGATACCTTGGCAAGACCAAGCAACTTACCTGTAAGGATTGCCCTCGTATGACACCCGTCGAGCCTTCTCGCCCATGGCCACTGAGTTAGTTAAGAGGATTAGCGTCATCACTGTTAACAGAGTAGAGGACAGATGTGGAGGGAACTGTTCAGACCTTCTTGCCACTTCTTACATACTATCTCTGCTTTGTTGAGGCTAGCCTGATCGGGGAGAAATGAGAATAGATATGAAGTGACCTCATCAGGGAGCCTCTCGAACTGATTCTCCTCTGGAGGCACTTCAGCCTGCTCTCAGAAAGCGGAATCTACCATCAGCCAACACGCGCGTGATAAGTTGAGATGGTTGGGGGAAAACCTTTGAAGGAGCCCAGACGTCTTCCTGAGACGAATGAGGAGCACTGTCCATATACTCCTTACGCTTGAGGAATTCATCAAGATGAAAGTAAATGCCCCGCAGTATCTCTAGATACCTTAAGTCTCGTCCGATAATAGAGATTCTGAATGGCGGTTAGTCTCCTCTCCAACCTCATTTGAGCTCAGGCGCTCGTACGGCATCGACGAAGAAGAGGAAGGCAAAGCGTGCTGAGGCAAATCCGCCAACAATTGTTGATGATCACCAGTCACTGCAATCAAGTCGTGACAAGTCATATTAGACTGATTTCTCCCGAGGGAGTCACCGATGTATGTACCAGGCTTGATGAAGCGCGCCAGCTCTTCCCAGGTCTTGGTCTTGGTCGTTTCGTCAACGACCCCGTCCCAAGCCCAAGTTGAGGGAAACAGCACGCTTTGGAAGCGTCTCGCTTCAGCCAGGTTTTCGAAGTACTTGACAGCCTCCAAACTAACCTCCTGTGCGAACTCCTGCATATAAAGAGAACAGCGTACAAAAACCAAAGTCCGGTCAGTCCGTCAATCAGTGTCACGGACAGCACAATAAGTCCTAAGCATAGGCAAGAGGACGTCACTTCGAAACTGGGGTTGTATGCCCATTCAGTCTTGGGTTTCCCAAAAGAGTCCTTTACTTCCAATAGTGCTCCGCGACTAGCGCTGGGGCAGGGCGCAAACGCCAAGATGGCCAGGCCTCTTGGCGAAACCGCCAGCAACTTGGGTTCCTGCCCGCCAAACATTATTAAAAAAAGAAAAAGAAAGTAAAAAAATTCGGAATGTGCCTTAAAAGGTGGCCAAATTGAAGTGAAAACACTAAAAACAGGAAAATTTTACACAATTCCTCAAATTAATAAGAAGAGTCCAAATCGTTTTGGAATCTCCGAAATGTTTCGGAAAGTGTAGATAATTATGTCAAGTATGTACTGAAGCCAGCTGGCACGAACACAAAAAAAGAAGAGAGGCTGGGTTAGAGCCTCAAGGGGAGGGGAAGTTTCAAAAAAAGAAGGAAAGAGGACCTCAAGGAGGTGAACATGGACCCAGGCCACACGGACCTCTCCCTTCTGGTACACATCCTTCCTCTTCTTCTTCTTCTTTTACTTACCCGTTCGTTTTTCTTTTTGCTCTTTCGCTCCTTCCTGGTAACCAGGATTGATTCAATAGATTAGT
Organism: Acanthamoeba royreba; assembly: GCA_000826365.1. Taxonomy (NCBI): domain Eukaryota; phylum Discosea; order Longamoebia; family Acanthamoebidae; genus Acanthamoeba; species Acanthamoeba royreba. The sequence continues at coordinate 12,916 of CDEZ01023852.1, forward strand.
TCAATTTATTGATTTGATTTGATTTGTGTGTGGTGAAAAGGTCAACTATGGCGAGGGCAAGGAGATCCGTCTTCAAGTGCCTGCGGAGTTCACCGTAGACCGGGCCAAGGTAACCTCTTCTTCGTTCTTTGTCGCTTTCGCTTTTCATTTTTGAGTTTTCTTAGCAAAAATTTTAATTATTCACAAATTTCGTGTTAATAGATTTTATTTTAAAAATGTATTCTAACATATGGTAGTCAGGCTCTAACTCATTCTTCTCTTTCCCTGTGAGCAGAAAGCCATCCTTACAAAAATACCTGAATTGTCTGGCACGCATCCGAGTGAGTACCTCTTGTCGATTGCTGTATGTCCTCCTGCGCTACATGGATACATGAACGGATGAGTTCTGTTGGCAATCGCCAAACTGATACACTGACCTCTGATCATTCTTGGTAACCTGAACAGGGTGCATTCCTCACGACTGAGTTTTCCAAGTTGGGTGCGCTTGATGCGGTGAGGGACAACGATCACACTCAGCCGCTCACTGTCAATCTCCTACGACGTGTTAAGATAAGAGGCGCAATTATTTCACCCCGTCCGGGCATGACCCACATTGCGCTGTATGTCCATAACACCATGATTCGGCATAAACGAGCGTGGCTTAACGACGTTCTTCTCTTGCGACTGCAGAGACACAACCCAGCAAGGCACCACAAACCGGCGGCACAGCCACTCATCCGGTTCGTTCCCTATCGTTCCCTTCTGTGATAGGTTAAATACATCGTAGCCTGACATCCGTTCTTCGAACATGACAGACTTGCCGCCTGTCGTTGTAGGAGAAGTCTTGGATGAAGCTGAACTGCAAGAACTGCGAATACAAATAGCGAAAAAGGACAAGACAATTGCCGAACAGAAACGAGAGATCGATCTCCTCCTCAAACGGAATGAAGAGCTCACTAAGCTTCTTCAGGATCATGGTATTGTCGTGCCGCATGCGCACAACACCCGTAAGGCGCGGACGTCAGTTACTATCGAAGATACGAGTAAGCCAATTACTCGGCTGGAAGAGAACAATCAAGCTGACCCCGATGCAGAGGCTGAAAAAGAGAAGAAGGAAACGTCTGTGACGCCGCCTCTTGAGCTACCACCAGCGTCTGATGAATCGCAGAACAAGGAAGAGGAGGAAGAGGCGAACAGTCTTCTCAGCCCCAATAGCAGAAGAGAGAAGAAGAAGAAAGAGAAGGAGGGAGGATCCAAGAAGAAGAAAAAGTTCAGCTGGCGTTCCGCCGGAAAGCGTCAAGGCGAGATCCTACACGAGGCGATGGAACGGGAGAGCAGCTCGGAGAATGTGCTCGAACAGAATTCCGATAACAAGAGTACAGAACCAAAGGACGAAACCGAGGGAGAGGCGGCGGTCACCAAAGGACGCTCATCGTCTTTACCCAGTTCTCCAGCGCCTACTACGGGAACACCTCCAGCATCCAACGCGTCGGGCAAGACGCCTCCGATGTCGCCGCTCCTGTCCTCGCTAGGTTCTGAGGATTCTCGGAGTAAGCGCAACTCAATCGGTAATCTGTGGCGCAAGAACAAGAAAGACAAGGCCGGAACCAAGGAATCATCTCTATCGTCAACTTCATCTCGCGGCAGCGGTAGTGAGCCAGGCAGCCCCTTCCCTGGCGTACGCTTCCACTCACCGGATTCCTCGCTGAACGACCTTGGCACAGCGTTGTCGCCGAGTGCCAGCTCAGAAGATCTAGCGCAGGCCGTCGGTGGCTCCACCAGCGCCGCCACCATCGTGACTGCAGGTGTGGACGATCCATCCTTGAATCGTGAAGGAAGAAGTGGAAGTCTCGTGAAGGCTAACAAGAAGAAGAAGAAAGAAGACAAAGCCAAGCAAAAACCTCTAAGCCCGAAGGGCGATGTGGCCAAGCAAGAGGACGATAAGCAGTTGATGGATCTTATCTCCTCGAACAAACGAGAGCGTGGCCAATCGTCCAATGCTGACCGAACTGGCACGATCGCATTTTATGATGCTATGCGGCATGGAGCCGAGAGAATGAACGATTCTGGAGACCTGGCACATATTTTTGGCGCCGAAGTCAAGGGGCAGGAAGCGGAGAAGAATGGAACGGAGAGTAATGATCAGACTGAAAAAGTGGAGGAAGTGAAGGAAGTGAAGATCGAGAAGAAGCTCACTCCGGAGGAACATGCCCAAAAGATTCGAGAAGAATTCATCAAGACAGAGGAGAAGTATACCCAGAACTTAGATATCCTACTAACGGTACCGTAATGTTCGCCTCTAATTGCTGTTGCTCCTCGCGCTGAACTTCCCCGTGTGTGCACACCGTTTTTAGAGGTATATGACGCCTCTTAGACAAGCAGCAGCCTCTTCAAATGAAGATGAACGCATCATATCCACGAAAGAGGTACCCTAGCTTTACTTCCATCTCCATACTATCCTTTTAGCTTATGCTATTCAACAGGTTGAGAAGATCTTCTCTCGGGAGCTTAGCATGCTACAGACTATGCACTCTCAGCTTCTTCAGGAGATACGCGAATCCAAGAATCTGCGAGAGTTCGTTGATGCATTCTTCTCGTTTGTACCCTACCTGAAGGTACGTTATGTGGATCAAGGAATCGTGTCCTGCGCACCGGTTTGATCAAGTTTCCGTCTTCAGACCTATACGCTTTACGTGAATAACTTCGCGCACTCCAACAAGGCGCTGTCTGAGCTTATAAAATCACATCCCAAGCTTCAGAAGTTTATACAGGTACTGCAGATTCCACAATTCATGGATGGTAGACATGATGTTAACAGTTTGTTGATAGGATACCTACGAGAAGCTGAATGAGGAGTTCATCAAGGAGGCCGGGGACGAAAAGATGTCCGATAATCAAACACAGGTCGACCTTCGTGCACTCCTTATTATGGTATGGTTTTACCTCCGCGCAAATGAAGTGATGTTCAAAGTTAACATTGTTTGTAGCCTATTCAAAGGCTCCCACGATACGAACTCCTGTTGCGCGACCTGTCCAAACACACTTTGGAAAACGCTGAGGAACATGCTACCTTGTTGAAGGTAAGTCTCCTTTTGCTGTAGGATTGGCCTCGGCAAACTCATCGCTAAATACGCTTCATCAGCTGTTGGAGGATGTAAACAAGGTGAATCGTCACATCAATGAAGCTAAGCGAAAAGATGAGAACACCAACAAGCTTGTTGAGATTCAGAACGCGATCAAGACGAGAGGAGATAAAGTACAGACACAGCACATCACTTACGAGTGGGCTCTCCGCGATATCCCTACATACCTAACATTATACTTTCCACCTACACAGACTTTCACGCTGTTCGATCGTGTAGGAAGGAAGTTCGTGCGCGAGGGGAAGCTAGAAGTGAGGGAACTGCAGAACGTTGATCCCACCAAGAAGCTTCCCAATTATGCCAAGTGCGTACTTCAATTTAAGCCTAACAGTGCCTTCCCTCTAACGAACTTGCCCTCTTGCACCATAGGAACTACGTCTTCCTTTTCGATGATATGATTGTAGTGACCAAGGAAGAGAAGGGCGCTGGCGACGCACCGCGCACGTACCGCCTGGTTGAGAGCTATTCGCTCTCTGGGTTCGCTACATCGTCTCACTTTGACGTCTCCTCGGGCGAGAGTACGCACGCGTGTAATCTTAAATCAGAAGCGACATCAACCTGACTAACCTCTGAAATGAAATGTTAGCAAGCGGTGAAGATAAAGAGCGAGTACTCGCACTTGTGCCCATAGAAAAGGATGGACGAACGATCCAACTGCGAGCACGCTCGGCGAGTGAGAAGCAGGCCTGGCTCGATGACATCAGCAAGTACTGTACTCCTCCCCTGTACCGAAGTGAGCAAGAAGAAACTGATTGAGCCTCGATCACAGGCATATCCAAAACGTCATGCAAAAGATATTAGGAACGCCATCGCCAGCAGTAGCACGCAAAGGCAGTTGATAGCCAAGAAAGGGAGAGAGAAGAGAGCGTGGCTTCTGCTTGGGCAGTTCCCAACAATACTTGATTTAATCATCTTCGGAATTGACGTTAATCGAAAGGGAATCTATGTACAGAATAACGAGCCAAGGTACGCGATCATAAAGATACATGCAACTTGATTAGGAGTTGAAGTAGGGAATCATCTCGCTGATCTGTTCGTTGCACACTGCCGCCATCTCATTGAAGTCCTGCCGCAACGAAACGTAAGAATCCACACGTGGGATAGGTGGCACATCAGGAGGCGCACCTGATGCACAGGATCTACAGTGGAGTCGGGAATCTCAAGGCCCACATTCTTGTTCATCTCCAAGAGTCTCTGTCGCGTATCCAACAGCGTCTTCTTACCCATTTCGATCAAGTGCTAACGATCACACAACATTTTAGAGGTGTGAGCTTCGTTTGGTTGCTTGCTCACCGACACGAGTGAGGCCGTACCCGCTTCTCCTGGCACACGGTGAGACAGTCCTCTTTCAACTTTGGAAGGTCTTCTTGAATGCGTTCCAGTCTTTGCATCAAACGCATCGGGTTGAGCTAGTGCACACACACATGCACGACAAGACAATTCAAACAGTATGATCAGCATTCTCCGTCTTGTTCACGTATCATCATCATGCACATCATCATCATCATCATGCACAAGCTGGGAGCCGGCAGCCTCGTCACGCACATTGGGCTCACCCGCAGCCTCAAACTTTTGAGCATACTCTGTACGCAGGAAGTGCAGCACTGGGGACACAGGAAAGATCAGCCTTAAGGAGCACAAGAGGGAGAAGGTAAGTTTGTCTTGATGTACCATAAGCCAGATCAGTTGCAGCATTGTCCAACTGTTGTGTTGTTTACAATTTTTTAAAAGACTTGGTTAATTCTCACAACAGATTGAGAAATTATAATTATATAATATTTATAATTCCTTGTGAGGCTGGAAAAAAACTTTGCTAAAAGTAGGGAAATGGAGGAAATCAAAACAAAATGAAGGTACCCTCGATTGCGGATCCATGTGGGACAGAGTGCGGACGAATTTTGTGCAACAGCACGATTCAGAAAAAATTCTTTGCTGCGATATGGCAGAGTAAGATTTTCGAACACCGTTTTGGCGGGAAAATCTGGTATGCTAAATATGTTATCCATTCCTTACATTCCGCCTGGATCCAAGAAAATTCGTTTTTCTTGACTTTCTTATCCTCATCTTCGTTCTTCCATTTTCATTGCCCTTGCAATCATTTTCGCTGAGGCCGCGGATAATCCCATCTACTCTTCTTCACCTCCCCTACATCATTCTTTTTTTTCCTTTCCGCAACAGAGACCACGATTTGTATAAATTTCGTATTTAATTTATTCATTTTTTTAATTTGCATCGCAAATTTGTTATTATTATAATTAAATTTAAATTTTTGTATTATCAATCAACACAATGAGTGGAAAGATTTTCACACCGGTTAATCAAGTGCGATTCACGAATGTGGCCGTCGTGCGGCTGCAACGAGGGGGCAAGCGATTCGAGATTGCGTGCTACAAGAACAAGGTCATCGAGTGGCGCAAGAAGATCACGACCGATCTGGACGAGGTGCTGCAGACGCCGACCATCTTTACTAATGTGGGTAAGGGAGTCATCGCCAAGAAGGCCGAGTTGTCGAAGGCCTTTGGCACGACCGACCAGGAGAAGATCATCCAGATGATACTCGATAAGGGAGAGATCCAGGTGTCCACGGAGGAGCGCAAGCTGGAGCTGGAGAACTCGTTCAAGGACATTGCGCAGATCGTGGTGGAGAAGTGCGTCAATCCTGAGACGGGCCGACCGCTGACGGTGGGAATGGTGGAGAAGGCCATGCGCGACATTCACTACTCGGTCAAGGCTGGCAAGAGTCCGAAGCAGCAGGCGCTCGAGGTCATCAAGCTGTTGCGTGAGAAGTCGGACTTCCCCATCGCCCGCGCGCCGATGCGACTCAAGCTCATCGTGCCGGAAGGCGACGTGGATGGTGTCAAGGAGGAGTTGCAGAAGGAGTCTGTCCTGCAGAAGATCGAGCGCGAGGACAAGGCCGGCGAGCGGCGCGAGCTGGTGGTGCTGATCGATCCGAGCAACTTCCGGTTTGTGGAGGAGAGCGTGAAGAAGACAACCAACTCTGCTGCCACAGTCGAGGTCATCACGCTTGTTGTTCATGCCGAAGGCGAGGAGAATATCGAGTGAATGAAACAGCTCCTTCCCTCTTGCAAATGCGTTCTTCCCCTGATGCAGCAGCATAGGAGCGAATACTTGGCGATCAGCAATGCAGCGTACCTAGAGCGAGTTCAGTGTCCACCACGTATGCTTGTTTCCACCCTATGATTGATTCCTAACATAAAGGATGATGAGCATCAGGAGTGTGTGAGAGCGTTGATCCTCACCTGCATCTCGGCATGGACGAGCTTGCTTGGTAGTTCCCGCCCCACGGTCATAGTGGCTCATTAGCAGATAGGACGCAGAAAGACCATCGGGGGAAACAAGATCACTCAGTATGTACGTGAGTGTTGCCCCATCCGTAACAAAGAGTATTATTCTTGTCTTCTTCAACTTCCCGTGAAGGAGTACAGTACGTTAACATAGTTATACTGTTGAGATATGTTTTATTACCAAAAAGGAATGTTTCCATTTATGGCTTGACACTGGCACCATGATGGCAGAAGGGGTGGACACCTCGCAGAGACACATGAAAGGATGGTGGCAGCGGAGCAACTATATGAAGAACCATGTAGTGGGCTGGATTCTTCATCAACTGAACACAGAGCAATACCAATAACGGCCAATAGTCGAAATGGGCAACAAGCAACCCAACACAAGCAAGTACGACCACTACACGGGGGAGGTGAAGAGCAATCAGGCACACGGCAAGGGCAAGCTCGTCTACGGCACTCAGGACAAGGCTGGACGTGTTAGCTACAAAGGATTCTTCGTGTACGGCCAGAAGGAGGGAGAGGGCATGATGACCTGGCGTGACGGCCGTACCTACATGGGTGCCTGGTACGCGGACCACATGCACGGCCGCGGCACGATGCTCTATGACTCCGAGCGCTCCTACGAAGGCGAGTGGGTCGCCGGCCAGCGTCACGGGATGGGCCAGATGAATTACGCAACCAACGATCGGCACGGGCGCAAGACCTACTTCGGACCCTGGCTGTTCGACAAGAAGGAGGGCCACGGTTACATGGAATGGCGGAGCGGAGCCAAGTACATGGGCGAGTTCCAGGCCGGCAAGAGAAACGGCCACGGCGTGTTCATGTTCCCCAATGGAGACCAGTTCCTGTGCCAGTGGCGTGATGGCCGACCGGTCGGCGTCGGGAGAATCACCTTCAGCAATGGCACCCAGTGCGAGGGTTTCTGGGTGAACGCCGACACCTGGGAGAAGACAAAGACGATGGTCTTCCGTAACATCCGGGACAACAAGTCCATTGAGAGCAGAGTGTACATTAAATCATAACAACGAACCTTTAACACATGATGAAGCATGAAACATTACTTGTTGTGGACGTGATCTTCTGGGTGATGATCTGGACCAGCACACTCGCGCTCCACAAATCGGTTCATTCCTGAAACAATCATGTGAGTTACAACTGATGCAACTCGAGAGCTCTCGAAGCCAAACCTTTAAGAGCACGGAGCCAATCATTGGTTTCCTCCCCTCGATCAACGGTGATGATGGGATAGGGAGAGGCGCAGATCTCTACTGAACCACCACGGGATAATCGGTAGTGTTTCTGGCTGTCAATCCACACGTTGGCTTCATCTCGGCTATGTTCCGATAGCTGTAACTCACAAGAGTGAGCGATCCCCAAGGCATGTTGTAGTGATGAAGCTGTACCCGCAGTTTGATAGTAGGTCCTTTCGGTAGGATGATCGGTCGGAACGGAAGTGTTCGCGTTGCGATCGGAGTCAATAATAACGCCTGAACAACGAAAGGAACAGTGATCCCTGTCATGTAGGAAAAGGACGAATCTAGACAAGTTGGAGATACCTGGAGCGAGGGGTGCACAGCCGAACCGCCACATGAATACGAATAAGCGGTAGATCCTGTGGGTGTGGCCACTAGCATGCCATCTCCCTAAAGCAAAGGATAAGAATGCATGCCATAAATTGAAGGACTGCATGTTATACCGTTGATCGGCCTAAATGTTTGTTATCTACAAAGCAGTCAAAGGTCGTTAATCGTACAGAACTGCCTTGCAGAGCCACTTCGTTCATCACCTGGACCACTATGTGCAGCGAATTAATGGACTGATCAAGCTCGGCCAATTCTGGTTGAGGCCTACCTTTGCCATCGTACGCGTGCTGGTGAGGACCTGCGTTAAGGCGACATCGGAGCCGCATGCGCGAGGTCACACCAAACCCACCAGTCATTACTCGATCGATTGCGGATTCCATGTCTTCAGGAGCTGTTACGATGAACGGCTGTGAGTTGCTTCGGCATATCAAGTACGAATCAGAGTAACTTACGGAAAGGAGTAAGGAATCCAAGAGTGCCTTTGCAAAAGGCAAGAATAGGCGGTGCTTCCTATTGTGGAAAGACAGCTTGGATTAGGGAGCGAGTAGCATCACAATGTGACGAATGCTTACCTCCTCGAAGAGGGATGCAACGTGAAGAATGGTGCCATCGCCGCCCACTGCAAACACAGCATCAACCACACTTCCCAGCGCGTGTCGGTCATCTGCGGTGCGTGCCATTTAGCTACACTCTTGTATACAGCCGACATCTGGTAGATAAAGGATATACCCGGATGGTAGGAAGCAAGGTGAGGTAAGTCAGATGCGGCAGATGGCTCAATCAGCACTCGCGTGCCTGGATAGCGAGTCGTCACATAACTGCACACACGCACACGCACACGCACGCACGCACACACACGCACGCGCACACAGACACACACACAGACACACACACAGACACACACACACAGACACACACACAGACACACAGACACACACACAGACACACACACACAGACACACAGACACACACA
>CDEZ01023854.1:6829-17116 GCA_000826365.1 Acanthamoeba royreba
CGAGTACTCAGCCAAGAGCTACGGAAGAAGGAGAAGTTAAGATAAGAAGGACAGAAGAAGATGAAAGAAGATGAAGAAGAGCGTACCTCGCCGAAGGGGAGCTTCTCGCCGAAGGGCACAGGAGGGGGACGCTTGCCCTTGATGAAGGCCGAGAAGATTCTAGCCTTGAAATCACTCGCGCCTGTGGCGAGGAAGAAGCCGTTTGGATGCCACGCGACGGAGAGGACGGTGGACTTGTGGCCCTTGATGTGCTTCGACACCCACCAGTCGTTGCCCTCATCGAAGTAGCACACCGACACGGTCTTGGCGCCAGTCGCCACAGCGAACTTTGTCTCTGGAGATGAAGGTACCACATCAACATCATCATCTCTTCAGCTGGTTCTGGTGAGGGAGGAGTGGTACCATCAGGGCTCCACTTGACGTGGGTGGCGGCGCGTGTAATACGGAGGAGCACAAGAGTGGGTCTCCAAGTTCCAGTGGCGTCCTGGCTCCACACGTAGGCGTTACGATCCTGCGAGCAGGTGACGATACGGTTCTCCTTATGACCCCAATCCATGCCCATCACCACTTGATCGTGCTACAGAGACAGAAGAGGAAGATTCTGTTCAGTGAATATCTTGTACAGCTCCAGTGGTACCCATCTTACCTCAATGAGGACTGACTCCTTGACCCAGTCACTGCCCTGCTTCTTGTAGATGTGAACCTCATTGTTGTTGGGGCAGAAGGCGATCTCTGTGAAGAGGAAGATATGGTTAATCAACAAACATATCAAGAGGATGAGATATTCAATCATGTACTGGAGCGATCGGCGTTGAAGGCGTGGCAAGTGATGCAGGTAAGCTTCTCTGCGTCCTTGAGGTTTTGAAACTCACCAGTACTCATGTTGGAAGATGTTGAGTGACTCCTCTTCTTGTTCAAGATGAAGATGGCTTGGGATTAGACTAGCCCTTGAAGGCTGTGTTAACAAGAAAGGTAACTTTCCTTTTCACAAGGACCTGCTATGATAGGAAAAGACATAAAAGGTTATTTGCTTTTGAAACTTATCTGGTCATATATGATACATGTTTTCACCTTTCCCAAGCAAGCTGGGGTTTTCTTTTTGTTTTCCTTAATTTCTTACGAAAACTCGGAGACAATCAGGCGTGATCCTGATGGCGATCCTTGGATCGTTGAGTAGCCGGATTCCTCTGGTGGCCTGGCTCTCACCCCTGACCCTCAAGAGAGTTGAGACAGGAGTCACCTCTACACACACATCCCACAGGACAAGTCGTACATCAGCAAGGATATCCTCTCCTTTCAAACTACTATTTGTACAGAGTGGAGAGAAGGCTGAGAAAGGTACTAGGAACCCTCTATTTTCAGGTGTGAGGTGGGATAAGGTTATATTCAATATAATACCCTTCTATTCCTCACGTACTTGACCATGGCGACTATCCACGGGCTCCTCTGCCCACTTCTCCAAACACCCTTTTTGCCAACCTTGTCCCCCTCGTTCTGAGACCACACATACGCTTCAACATGGCTAATGTTAACTGTGTGATGATGACCATGATGATGGTGATGAACAACTACAGGTAGAATGAGCGCCGTGAACAACTCGAAACGGTCGGCGAAGCCGACAGGAGGGGACTTCACAGCAGAGATATCGTGGTCCTACCTGCAACCCATCCTCGCCAAGCACTTTCCGTCATCGGCAGCTCTGAATGGTGATGATTCCTCATCGGGAGGTTGGCGCAAGGGACTCAAGGTGGTCGAAGTGGGTTGTGGGCTCGGCGAGCTGTCGTACCTGATGCAGGAGGCCGGGCTGCAGGTGGTCGCTGTCGATCCCTCTCCCGCCGTCATCGCCGTGGCGCGCGATCGAGGCGTGAAGGATGCGCGTGAGTGCGGCATTGAAGACCTCGCCAAGGTAAACGGCTTCACAGAGATGACTGTTCTGCAACATGAAGAATGTACAATTAACAAAGAGTATCATACCATCAGATGGACAAGGAAAGACATAGCTTCGACGTGGTACTGTTCACTCGCTCGCTGCATCACATCGGCGAAGATCTGGAGGGAGTACTGCGCATGGTGCATGATGAACTGCTTCGCCCCGGAGGGCTGCTGATCATAGAGGAGTTTGGAAGGGAGGAGATCGATCGACCAACAGCCCAGTGGTATTACTCACTGCACGACTCCCTTGTGGCAGCCGGAGCTATCGACCCGCAGCTCAAGCAGTGGTGCCACAGTCCCGACGCGCACCATAAGGGTGAGGAACATCAACAGTCATGCCACCTTCGTCATCGATACGATCACGAGCGAAATAATCAAGTGAGCAACGACCAGGAAGAGGATGAAGATGTCCTTGAAAGATGGCATCGGCAGTTCCGGTGGGACAACCATCAAATGGAGGGCATCAAGCAGCTCCATCTTGGACACGAGATGTTATCCGCCATCAAGCAGGTATTCGGCCATATCGACGTGCAGCGCTGTCCGCTTCTGTTCCGCTTCATCGCCAACCATGTGGATCGCAAACAACGAAGTCGGGTCCTGCGTGGGGAGGCCATACCAGATCAGGACACCACCTATGAAATCACCCGCAACGTGTGGCTCTGGGAGCAGCGGATGATCGAGGATTCACGCACCATTCTTCCTCTGGGCATTCTCGGTGTGGCGCAACGAGATCTACCCCATACAGGCCCAACACTCCAGATCCCAACAGCGCACTACGGACTACATCAATCGACAGTGTCCGAACACTAAACTCCCCGAATAACTGCGAATGTTGCCAATTTTCCCATTGGTCAATCGGAAGAATATATAGCTATGCATTGTGCCTATAGGTCCCGATACAGCGTGTCATACGCATCACTATTACCCAATACTCCGTTAGCACAACAAAGAGGGGCGGGGAACGTCCGGTCTTTCTTTGTTCTCGTACCGCCACACATTCACACAGGTCAGTCATGGCTCTCAGGTCCGCTGTTCTCTCGCTCGTCGTCGTTCTGGCCTTCGCCCTCCCTCTGGCCTTTGCCGAGCCTTGCCCGCAGGTCGGCCTCCGTTCTGACGCCTGGGTCGCGGTATGTCTCCTTCGAAAAACAGAGAACACACTCCTTCTGTTCTAGGTGGTTGACCCTGTTTTTCTCACTTTTTGTATGTTCTGTTGGTTTTCTGTATTGAACCAACAGCAAGTCGCTGCGAAGCTGCGCACCATTTCCTTCGCCAGTGAGCGTCTGTCGTACCTGCAGCAGCAGGTCACCAATGACACTCGCGCCTTCTCCGGTGCTCAGCTCGCCGCCCTCTTGACCCCGCTCGTCTTCTCTGATGACATGGTCAAGGTACGTAGCCCTGTTTTCCGACAACGGTAGAAAACATTCATTTTAACTCCGAACCGTCACGGTGTCTTCGTAGGCGATGATCTTCATGTCGCCCTACGTGATCGGTCTCAACTCCAGCGAGGTGGTCCAGGTGCTGCTCACCTTCTCTTTCAGCAACGACAGGCTCCTCGTTCTCGGTGCGCTCAAGGATACCCTCCTGGACGCCTCCAACGAGAACAAGCTCAAGATCGTGAAGGCTGCTTTCGCCTCGTCCTTCGATCAGGCTGACGCTCTGAAGCTGCTTGCCAATGTCGTCTCCAGGTACCAGGCACCATCATGTTTCTGCTCCTGCAGTGAAGAAGATGACCAACACTGCGTGTGGTGGGGAACAGGGACTGTGTGTTCGGTACGGTGAACGACAGGTCCGCCACATTCGTCATCGATGTCAGCGGCTCGATGGGAACCACCTTCAATCTGGGCGGTCAGGTGTACACTCGCCTCTCCTACGTGAAGGCTCACCTGAACAAGGTCATCGCCGAACAGCTGAAGCCCTACCAGCAGTTCAACGTCATCACCTTCTCGACCTACGTGAGCAAGTGCTTCTCCACCTCGGTCAACGCCACTGCCGACAACCTCAAGACCGCGCTGGCCTTCATCAACCGCGCTAGCTACGGCGGCTCGACCAACACCTACGGGGCCATGAACACTGCCTTCTCCGCCTCGCAGAACACAGTGGGCGTGTACCTCCTCTCCGACGGTCTTCCCGACTCGGGTCAGGCCTCGATCATCGTCCGCGACCTCCCCAAGTGGAACGCCGCCCGCGCGCCCGAGAACAAGATCAAGGTCTTCTCGACTGCCTTCCTTCTGGGTGCCTCCTCGTCCGCCGAGAAGGCGCAGAGCGCCGCTTTCATGGAGCAGGTCGCCGCCGTCACCAATGGTGTCTACCGTCACATGGACCTTCAGTAGATATGACCGGACCTTGTGCTTCGTAGAATGAAGACCACACTTTACCAGATCTGCTCTCTGTAGCCTAATGTCGCCTTGCCGGGCCTTCATTAGGAACTTCCCATTCTTCCCTTGACGCAAGGGACTCAAGGGACGAGAAAAGGGAAGAGAGACATAACTTTGAAGACTTTGTCACTTGACCGTGCTTACGTACAATGAACAGCACTGTCATATCTGATGTCTGGTTAGGGGTGCGGGTGAGGAGAGCCGAATGTCGGTTGCGTTGAAAAGGGCACTTGTCGAGAAGGCGGGAGAGGAGGACTAAAGAGAAGGCGCGCAGCGAGCTTAGTGGTGATGGCCACCGCTGCTGCCGCTATCGTGGCTGTGACCGCCGTTGCTCATGTCCATGCCGCTGTGACCAGCAGCAGGGAGCTTTCGCATTAGGTAGGTGCCCACGGCAGTGTTGTCCACATTTCCACGGGGTACGTCCGTGCTAGCGTCGCCACACGCGTAGAAGTTAACATCCACACCTGGAGTACGGACCCAAACACTGGTGAGGATCCTCCTGCTGGAGACAAAATGTAGCAGATGACGGCCAAACGTACCTGAGTCGCCAGATCCCCACGAAATGCCTGCGTGCTTCGACAAGATAGTACCAATGGCGGTCTTATCATTATTGATTTGAGTTACCTAGAGTTATCAAGTCAGCGAGGGTGCACAACACGAGTTATCAAGGAGATGTACCTCTTCGTCTGTGAGGACAATTCCCGTGATCTCCTTCACTAAATCCTTGGCGTTGCTGCCAGTCGCGATCTTATCGTTGATGCTCTGGATCGACCCCTTGGACTGTGATGAAAGGAGAGTTAATCCATATGCACCTGTTATTTTGTATTAAGGATCGTATCTACCGAAGTGAGCACAGATGGATTCCACTCGGCAAGAACAAGACCACCTAGCAAATACACAGGGATAAGCGGATAACAAGACGGAAATGATATGCAGCTGTACGTACCTGCGTCGCGATCAGAAGTGACAATACAAGCGGTATCCTTGGTCTTAGTAAGAAGGGCAGCTACAGCGTCGAAGCTCTCCTGAAGCGCCAAGACTTCATGCGCCAGGCAAGCCGCATCCTTAGTGTATGCACATTTATCGATATTTCCCGCTGCATAAGTTAAACAATTGTGTTAATATCACGACGACATACCAACGGCACGGTTTATACTTTACCTTCCACTACCAGCACGAATCCATTCTTGTTCTGGAGGAGATCCAGTGCCTTTTGAGTCATTTGGGCAAGCGAGGGCTGCTTGCTGCTCGACGTTCGATCAATCGCAAACTCAAGATCCTTATCAGCGAACAAACCCAGCGCCGGCAGAGACGACGCCTTCTGGAGTTCTATAGGTGCACAGTAAAGACTCAGTGAATAAAGTCATTAGAAAAGAGGACATCCACTACCATCAACGGAGCTCAGGATGGAGTAAGAAGCACTTGACCAGGCTGTTGTGTTGTAGCTTGGTTTACCGCCACCCATAAGCACTGCAGGTTGAATTGAGGAATCAGCAAGCATAACTGGTAATTCATCAGTTGATGGGATTTGTACAGTCGAACTTCGTAGCCAACTGAGCATGGACAACCATGTGGGGCATTGTTGTTACGTTTTCCATATGGCCGGTGAAGGCAGCTGCGACAGGTCCGGTCAACTCGCTAGTGGTGATGAAACCTAATAGCACGAAGTCAGTAACACTGAGCTATGCAGCGAGCATTCGCATCTGTGCGTCATACCAGTCTTGAGACCCGCCTGTTTGGCCATTTCCAGGATGGAAGGTACGTTCTTACTCTGTGAATCAACGGCTGCCCTTCCGTTCACGGTTTTCTTACCCGTGGCAAGTGCACTGGCAGCAGCGGCTGCGTCCGTCAACTGGCTGTCGTAAAGCGGGTGAGTAAACGAACCCGAGGTAGGTACATCATCAAAGAGTAAAGAACGGACGATCGCGTTACCTGTTGGCCGAACGGGTGCGCAAGGTAGCTGTGAGGTAGGGCTCAAAGGATAGAGTGGTCGGCACGACAGCGTCGCCCTTCCTCAACGATCCCTGAAAGCCACGAGTGAACACCACGCCAGCAGGTCCAAGTCCCGAACCAACAAACAACACCACATTCTTCACTTGACCGCCTGAGCCCATGTGGTCTGGAAATGGTAAAAACACGCTTACATTAGTTTCAAATAAAAATAAAATAAAATAAAAACAGAATAAATAACATAGAAACAGAATAAATAAAAATAAATGATAAAGCGTTATTTTTTAAGGTAGAAAGTGAATAAAGGAAAAATAAAGAAAAATGGCCGAGTAGGACGTACCGTCCATTTCCATCTTCCTATTTGCAGAAGCTATGATGTTGATAAGAATTACTACCGAGAAGAGCACACCTGCAATCAACGCGAAACTGAAGGATCGCCTATATGATGCAGGAATTTTTTAATCAGCGAATGAATTACTATCCATTGTTTAAAATCAGCGGTCAAAGTGAATTGACCGACCATTCATTTTGTTTACAAAATTGAAATAAATCTAAATTATCCATTTAGATTTAAATAGGTAAATAATTCCAAATAAGTGTAAAGAATGCCATTATACACTCAAGAATTATACGTACGCCATTTTTCCTATTTTTAGGTTCTCTTTTCTTTGTATTGAAAAATATTTCTTCCGCAACGTGAGTCTTGTGTCGTGGATGGGATGATTATTTTTTTCTTTTCCCACAGCGGCCAGCGACAGTCAGCGGATGCGAAATGGTTCCTTTCGACCAAATTTCGAAACGATTTTCCGCGCGCCGCAAATTTTTAAGCGGCGGACCAAAAGTTAAGCTCCGAGCGTCCGAGAGATGATCGCGAGGCGAGAAGATGGTGAGTTCTCGCCCAAGACGTCGCCAAGGATGTTGTTCGTAGTACAGAGTGCTAAACGCCAGAAGAGCCAGGAATTCACGTCAAATCAGCAAAGTGGAAAGAGTGATTGTTCATTCGTCTGATGTTCGTCGTTCTCGGCGAAGCCAAGTGCCATTAGAAGATGCAGCTGTTGCGGTAGTCGTAGATGGTTCGCTTGCGTTCAGGTGCGGTTTGTTGTTGGTGGTGAGGCTATCGTCTTCTCCGTGCGTACATTCTTCCTCAATACCGCAACATCGTTCATGAGATGAGTGGTGATGGTGTCCATTGGCCTGCGTTTCCGCGTCTAGATCTTCATCAACTTCTGCTTGATCTTCGAACGCACGAACAGAGCGCATCTCAAAGTGGCCCATGCACACCAGCACAGCGGAATCATCTAGGCCCTCCAGCGAAATACCAAAGCGGCCATTTCGTTTGACGAATGCAAAGGCCGCCTGTAAACAGTGATCAAATACCAAGAAGGCATGAGTGCATGCATCTTTAGAGGGACAATCCTGTGGGGTATGCTTGCCTGATCCGTAAGAATCGATTCAGTAATGAACTTGATATGTTGGCCGTGCATAGCAGCATAATCCCCGCCCCGTTTGCTTACCACTTCGGTCAGCTCCTTCCCTGTCTGTCCACAATCCACATAGCAGCAGTTTTCTTGTAAGCTCAAGAAATCCAGCATTCCTCTGAATCATCGCTTCCCACCTTGAAATCAATGATCGTCGTGCGGTACCAGGTCGGCGCGTCATCGCCCTGACAACAGCAGCATTGCGCGTCTGATGCTGGCGCCTCTGTCTCTGTGTGATGCCACCACCGCACACATACCATTTGTGTGTCAGTTGTTTGTCACTATTGTGCTCACATCACAACTCACCGCGAGCAGATACTCCAAAACAGCGCCGGCTTGCAAAGTCGAGGAAGTGGCCTTGAAAAAGGCTGTTTTCACCCTTGGGGATGAATTTCATTCAATTTTGGATTTCATAATTGAGAACAAATTCGAAAGATGAGCTCACCTCGAAAATGAAGCACAACTGGGCAGGACCAGACCAAGTTCGCGTGTTCTGGTGGAGCTGCTGCATCTGGCCTCCTTGCGGTTTTTTTCTTCTAATATTTTGAGGCCAAACGAAACAGCTTTCGGAAAAATGAAATTTTCAGGTTATGGCATTCGAGGTATGTGCGATTCATTGTATGGTTCTTCTCCAAGTGAGAATGAGAAAGGGAAACTTTAATGGTCGTCTGTTACATGTCTCGCCTGCTCATCACCTCCAGCAGTGTGCCCACTAACATTTGTAGGGATGTTGCACTATCCTGGGGCCCAGAGGGAATTTGCTGGAGTTCGCTTCGATTGCGGGAGAACCATGAGATAACCGCCTGAGGTGAGGTTGTGGGATCGAGGAAGTCCAGCAGCCTGTCAAAGGCGTGCAGCGTGGAGTCAAAGGGCATTCATCACCTCCATGCGCTCCGAAACGTCGTTGTGGAGGGTGTGGTCGACAATCGTCTCACATATGTAGGCCCTTGTGGCAGCATAGCCTCCCGGCAGGTGCGAGAAGCGAGAAAGGAAACCTTGGTGGAAATTGACAAGGCCGGGCTGAGGACCTGAGGAATCTCTGATGCAGGGACTCACGTGAGGGATATCACCTGACGGTACGGTCTACCGCCACACGCGTCGACCCAAGGCGTAACTTACCTGTTCCTCTGTGCATGTGTGCGTGCAAGAACAGAAGTTCAAGTTCGATGTGGTGGCTTGGAAGTGGCGTTCATGAAGCTCAAACTGGCATCCCAAAGGGTTCAGCCGTACGGCTAAGTACTTGTTGGGCGTCCCAGTGCGAAAGCACGGCGTGCAGGCGGACACTCGTGGCATCGCCGCTGGGTGGTTGCTCTCCCTCCGACATGCTGTTGCTTGTGGGAATGCGACGTTTTGAACGGGTAGAATGAAACTGTACGGAGGTCTTCAGCTGCTCTAGTACTCTTTTAATAACCTTGTTTAACTCCGGATACGCTAGCAACTTGCTGCCGTGTGTGTTGTCGCTTTCAGGGATGCACCGAATCAAATATTGTAAATATGTCCAATAGCTTCATTCGTGAATAGTTAATTTTAAACTTACGTGGCAACTTGTTCTTCCTGTTGCTGCTGTTTTCCATCTCAGCTGTCGTTCCCGAGTTTCGAGCTCTTCCCAGCTGATGGAATCTCTTCGCCTACCACGCTTCCCCTCGAAAGAAACGTCTTTCTTGGCGCTTTGGGTGTCCGTTATAATCTTTGTTATGGCATGCGAGGTATGCACAATATCGGTGATACCGCTTTCGTCGAATCGAGCCTGGATTGACACTTTCGCTCTCGCACTGTTGTGTTCTTCTTTCTCCGCCATGCGCTATACGCCTTACCTCACTCTAGTGGCCGCCACTATTACGCTCTCCTGCTGCGTACTCTTCGGCCATTCCGCTCCTGGCACGCTCTACTACGGGACGGGTGGGTACCCCCAGACCGCCATCTACTCCATTGACCCTTCTTCGCCTGGGAGTGGCCCCACTTGGCTGCGCAACATCTCCGGAGGCTTGAGGACGTTCACTGTCGATCAGCGCTTTCAGCAGCTCTACTATGTCCTGCAAGGACAAGTCTTCGTGACCGGCCTTGCTCCATCTTCTCCAACCTTCGTCGTCTTCTCCGGAGCGGACATACGTTCAATACGTGTTGTGTATGAGAACGGAGGACCTGTTCTCTACACTGTAGGTTGCGATGGTTCCGACCTTTCCAAAATCAGCACTCAGCGGAGGCGTGTGGCAGAAAGCGAGCTGCAAGAGATGGCACAGCACCATCACAAGCGCGACAGCTGTACCGAACGAGTGGTCATCTACCGTATCATTGATCAGAGCTTCTGTCTCGTGGGCGCGCTGGGTACCGACTCGATGGATCTGGTTTTCGATCTCGATGTTCAGCTTGTCAATACCCAGCCCTTGCAGTTCCCCGGTCTCACCACTATGGTCTCGGTGGTCGGCCGGAAGATCGACGCGCAGCAGAAGTTGTGGACGCCCATCTGGGTACAGATGGGCTTCTCATGTGCCAGCGAGGGTCCTTCGTCGGGCCCGTTGCTCTACACAGCCTCCTCGGGGCTAGTGGCGGCC